>JXCR01133523.1:189709-245568 GCA_002079205.1 Phalaenopsis hybrid cultivar
TTAATGATTTTTCAAAATATATTTTAATTATTAAAACTATTTATTGATTTTTAGTGATGTAATTAAATAGAAAATATGTTTTAATTACAAAAATTACGTTATATATTTATATGAATTCTCCGTAAGTCTAGAGAACTTAGAGAAAAATATTTTAATTTTTTTATATTTTTAATTTATTTATTATAATTATTTTAATAGAAAATTAGAGAAAATGCATTTTTAACCTTTAAAAATTTATAATTAACTTAAAAAAATTAGGAAAAATATTCTAATGAGTCTCAAGTGATCAAGAAGCAATTAGGGCCATTTTTGTATATTTGGAAATTTAAATTATTTTTAAATATTTCTAATTAAAAAATAAGCTAAAAAAAGTATTACTTTAATATAAATTTTATTTTTCCTAAATGGTGCATATCACAAGGAACTCAGAAAACCGCTTTCATAATTTTCCTAATTATATTTAATTTATTATGATTATTTTAATACAAAAATGTCATTTTACTTAGAAAATCAACTCTAAGGATAAATATAGTCCAATTTGATCCCAAATTTTTACAGTGAGTTAATGTGATCATCCTTTATAATGTTGAATTGATTTTATTAAATTTTAAATAATATTTTATTTATTTAATTTATTATATGTTTTAGACATTTAATTAACCATAAAAATATATAAAATTACTTAAATACATTTTATATTATTCCTAGGATCCCCTAACGAGGAAGAAACTACCAAAATTAATCCCATAATTTTATTATTTATATTTTAGTTTATAAAATTATTTTAAGCAAAAATAGGCAACTAAGCTTGAAAATTAGGCTTCCAAAACTAGAGATACTCTTTGACCTTAGAAAAATCAGAGAACATCCCTATTAATAAGAGGAATCAACCCCTAAAATTTCAAATCATGATGATTATTATTTATCTAATTAAAATTAAAACACTACGGAGAGTATTTAATCAATTAAAAATAAAACACAAGTCAAATAATTTTAATTTTAGCTCCATATTGTTCTTCTTTGTTCACTGTGCAACAATGTATCTTTATTTTATTTGTATGATTTTTTTACACAAAAGTATAGATTTTCTAAGTTTTGAAAGTAATTTAAATCAAAATAAGCTTAATTTTCTACTTATTGAGCTCATCC
Source organism: Phalaenopsis hybrid cultivar (assembly GCA_002079205.1). Taxonomy (NCBI): domain Eukaryota; kingdom Viridiplantae; phylum Streptophyta; class Magnoliopsida; order Asparagales; family Orchidaceae; genus Phalaenopsis; species Phalaenopsis hybrid cultivar. Next base: position 190,859 of record JXCR01133523.1, read on the forward strand.
TACGACGCTCCAAGCTTTCCATGCATCACAGCGCCACTAGATGCCACCATCCACCTCAGCTGTCATGCGGACCACTATTCTTGCTTCATCTCCTCATTTGGCATGACCTCAACCCTCCATCTGATACATGTCTGATCCAACGGCTCTTCGTCATTGTCCCTTATCGTCCTAACCTGAGAACCATCAACACTAAAACCTTAAGATCTCTCTTGATACTCAACTAACCCATAAGGGGTTTTTTCCTATACCTCCATCAACTCAATATGAACATATATATATGGTTACATGCTCATGAAATTAATCTTTTTTTCACAAAATCCTAAACCGAGCCAAAATTAGGGTTTCGTGAGTCTAAGAGAGGAGGCCTCAAAAAAATACTTGTGGAGGCTTTAGTGGAGTCCAAAGAACCTCCTTAAAGTGTTAGATTGCTTCGGTATAAGCTCTAAGTATGATTTTGATCAAAGGTTGGTGTGGCCTTGGTCTAAAGGTGAGTTAGAGTGCTCAACAAAGGGGGATTTCAATGGGGAACATTCTCGTTTTGTCTGAGAAATCTATTGGGTAATTTAATTTAAGCTTTGGTGGAGTTTAATGGGATGATAGAAAACACCATGGTTTTGAACTCAAAATTGAGCTCTGACAATGGATCTCAAGGAGGAAATGGTTGGAATGACTCAAGGTAACTTAAAGAGGCTCTTGGAGCAATTTGGTAGAGTTTCCCCAAGGAAATTGTTGATCTCCTTTTATGGTCATGGGAGGTGGAGTTTAAATAAATGAGGAAGGAGTGGCCACCATGGCTGGCCAGTGGGTGCAAAGGGCAGCTTAGGTGGAGGGAAGAGAAGCTTCAATGTCCAATGGGTTTGAGCCAAGCCAAGGAGTTTTAAATTTGGGTTTTGGCCATGGGGGCCTCAAAATTTTAGTGTTTCCCGATGACTAGGTCGGCTGGCTAGGCCCAGAACTTGTGGCTAGGTGGCTTAGGGGATCCAAGGGAAACCTTAATTGTGATTAGCTTGTTGATGGCTCATGACACATCTCCCTTTATTTAATTAATTTAGGAAGGGAATCATAATTTGGGGAACCCTTGGTCCATGACTCATCTAGGATAGGTTAGGTGGATCTTGCTCAGTCCATAGGGTTCCAGTGCTAGCTGTGGTAACCATGGTTTGCTCAAATTGAATGGGTTTGGTTCAATTTAAGATTTGGGTTCCAAATCATGTCATGAGCTTGGATTTGAGTTTAATTTTGGCTAGAATTTAATTTTTGCTCAAATGATTAGTTAAATTGGCTTGGATGATTATCATGAGGAGTTCCTAAAGGAAATTGGGTAGTTCTGAGTTGATTTGGAAGTTTAATTTAGTGGAATTTGGCCCATGAAAAATTTTGGGGCATTTTAGTTAGACTTAGCTTTAATTGGGCTAAGGTTTAGGTTTGGCTCCATTTATATTTTAAATTGGTTCAAGGGTTTGTAAATAAGAGTTTTGGATATTGATTGGGTAGAAATTTTGGGGTTATGATGTTCAATTTGATGGAATTTAGACTTAGGTGCAGATTTGGGGATTTTGGCCTAGGTTGGATTAGGGTTAGATTTAAGACTAGGCTAGGGACAATTGAATTTTAAATATGTTCTAAAGAAATGTTTTCAGGAATTTGGAATTCAAAATTGGGGAAATTGGATAGGTTAGGGGGTTCAATTTGGGGAAAATGGGTATATGGTCAAACTGGGCATTTTGGTTGGGCTTGGAATTTAGTTTTGAAATTAGGTTCAATTAAGCTTTAATTTGGTTTCAATTAGGATTAGATATGCTGAATTTGAGATTGTAATTGAAATTGGGTGAGATTGAAGTCAATTTGGTGGAAATTGGGGTAAATTGAGAAATTTGAGCATTTAAGGGAAATTTAGGAATTTTGGCCAAAAGGGGTCAATTTGGACAAATTGGACTCAATGGAGTGGTTCAAAATGATTTTAGGGTCATTTGGAGTGATTGTGAAGATTTTGGAAATTTTTGGAATTTTTTGGGGGTATGAAGGCCATTTTAGTTATTTTGGGAATTTTGAGAATTTTGGAAACTTTAGGGTGTTTTGGTCAATTTGAGTTCTAGTCAATTTGAGTGATTTGGAATGGATTGAAATGATTTTTGAAGAAATTTTGAGAATTTGGGAAATTTTGGAAATTCTAGGGTTTCAAGGGCAATTTGGTAATTATGGGAAAGTTTAGGGGTAAAATTGAGGTTCAATAGGATGTTAATCATGAAATTGCCCTTCATGAGCCAAGAGATTAATGGAAACCCCACCTTGGATCCTTCACGTGTTGGTCCAAATTGACTAAGAGGTGTGGTGTGCCGAGCAAGCACACCGCACGTATTGGCATTGACCAAAGAGATCAACAAAGCCAACACAACTGTTAAAGCTAACACACTCATAACAAAATAGAGAAAAAGCAAAGAAGATTTTTGCTAGGGAGTAAAATAGGACTGCCGCTCGGGAAACAAAAAGGGGATGCTGGAGACAACCGTCAGGGGCACTGATGGCCATGGTGAAGATTCAATTTGATTTAAATGTCTTAAATTTTAATTTTGATTTTAGTTTTGATTTAAAATTTCAGGAGATAGAATTATGTGTGAGGATACCAGATTGAGATGGAATGCATAACGACTCACATCCAACTTAAGAGGCCAATCGAAAGTGCAGAGAAATATGAGAATAGAATGTCTTACTCAATTTAAGATAGTCTTATACCCATCTCAAAGAAGAGAGAATCCAAATTTAGGTCTCAACCTAGAGGGGAGAACTGTAATTTTGGTGTCAGCCTTGCAATGAGAATCAAAAGCCTTCTTTCATTGATGGGGGCCTCACACCGATCTCAAGAATTAAGAATAAGATGCCTGGTTCCATCTAAGGGGGTTTTGCACCTACCTCAAAAGATGAGAATCAAAATTTAGGTACTAACCCTGGAATGAGAACTAGAATTTAGGTACTAGCCTCAAAATGAGAATCGAAAACCTTGTTCCATTTAAAGGGGCCTCGCACTGATCCCGAGAATTGAGACTAGGATGTCTTATTCCATTTAAGGGGGTCTCACACCTAACTCGAAAGATGAGAATCATAATTTATGTACTAACCCCGAGATGTGAACTAGAATTTAAGTACCAGCCTCTGAATGAGAATTGAAAGCCTTATTCCATTTAAGGGGGCCTCACATCGATCTCGAGAATTGAGAATAGCATGCCCTTTTCCATTTAAGGGAGTCTAAAACCTATCTCGAAAGATGGGAATTAGAATTTAGGAAATGACCATTAGATGAGAACTGGAATTTAGGTACCAGTCTTAGAATGAGAATCGAAAGCCTTGTTCCATTGAAGGGGGCCTCACACCAATCTCGAGGGTTAAGAATATGATGCTTTGTTCCATTTAAGGGGGCCTCACACCTATCTCGAATGATGGGAATCAGAATTTAGGTACTGACCCCAAAAATTTCATGAGTGTGGCAAAATTTATCTGATAGGATGCGAAATATATGTGGATGGAATCAAAATCCATGCACCGACAAAAATTACATGAATGCAGAAAACAGAAATAGAATGTCCCAGAAATTACATGAATGTAGAAAATAGAAATAGAATCTGGAAAATATGTGGACGAAATTGAAATCCAAACAGGAATGGAATGCAAAAAATATGTGGACAGAATCAGAACCCATGTACTGACTCGAACATTTCATGAATTAAGGAAAAAAGAATGGAATGCAGAAAATATGTGGACAGAATCAGAATCCATGCACTGACCTGAAAACTTCATGAATGCATAAAATATGAATGAATTGTGGAAAATATGTGGATGAAATCATAATCCATGCACCAAGACAATAATTTCATGAATGTGGGAAATAAGAATGAAATGTGGAAAATATGTGGACAGAATCAGAATCCATGCACCGACTCGGAAATTTCATGAATGTGAGAAATAGGAATGGAATGCGAAAAATATGTGGACAAGATCAGAATCTATGCACCAACACTAAAATTTCATTGATGCAGAAAACATGAATGGAATGCAGAAAATATCTGGACAGAATTGAAATCCATGCAGTGATCCAAAAATTTCATGGGAATCATAATTTAGGTACTAACCCCGAAAGGAGAATTGGAATTTGAGTACTGACCTCGAGTGCACTATAAGTGTAAAGAACTTGTGAGAAGGGTGTGGGAAATTGTGAAGTTGAACATGTGAAAAGATTAATGGGATTTGTGAAAAGTGCAAAAATTTGAGGGAATTGTGGAGAACTTATGCAGATAGAGGAATTTGTGTTGTGAAAGTGTAAAGTGTGGAACTCCGAATTCAAGATGAATTAGTTTACCAATTTTATCATTTTTTCTGTTTTTTTTTGTTACCATTTGTTTTTTATTACTTATTTGTCTTTTAACATTTAAGTTTCATTGATTAACTTTTAAATTTTAAATTTTAGTTTTTAATTTTTTTATTAGACTTTCTTTGTGTCATTCTTTGTTTGTTATAATTTAGGAACAAAGTATGGTCATGCAGTTTCTCATCAATTACATAAAAAGGCAATTTGGCAAATATTTTGAAATCTGAAAGAAACTTTGTTGGGCATGCAGTTTTATTAGACGCTATGTGTTGGGCCCAGATGTTTACTGAAATGTCCAAAAGCAACATGCTGAGTGCATCTGTAATATCATATATTATATCTGCTCTGCTCTGATGTAATAAAAAAAGTAACAAATATTTGTCCTCTGAGGCAAGCTCGTGGAAGCTAACCTTCTAAACCATGCTTCGGGACAAGAGTTCCTTTCGCACGTACTTAGCGGTATAGCTATTTCACAGCTCATATGGATGCAATTTTTATAACTCTGGATCTCGCTAGAATCCATGTGGCACTTTACTATTGTCCATTCTTCTTAATGTGATACAAACCCTATGATGCAACACTCCTTGGATGCAATGCTTCACCAAGTCTGCCCCGTTTCCTTTTAAAATTAGAACTGAACCCACCGATAGTGGAATCTCGACTGGTCCTCTAAAATCTCTGGGTCCAATAATATCAATTTCTCTTCCAAATAAGATGTTTCTCTTTCTCATCAAAGATACTGTATAAAAAAGGTATGACAAAATAATGTGATCTATGTGGGGAGGAATGCAGTCCCCTTCCTCATAGATGTTGATGATCCAGCTGCTTGACATGCAATCCATCGGTAGTATGCTTCATCTTACCATTCTCTTAATCATTCTCTTTATTGCAGCCAACAGAGGATCAACCTTGTCATGTCTTAAGATGCCTAGAAGGTTCCTTATCCTGCCTTTAACAAAATTATAGCAGCATCCACACTGGATAGTAATTCTGCCTTTGCCTTGCATCCACTTCTGTGGCTTAGCATATGTTTTCTTCTTTAGTAATCCGGCTCAGCCTCTATCTTTGGCATAAAAAACATAGTCCAAAATCTTTCTTTCATCGCTTTCTGAGAACACCCTAGTGTGTAGTTCCAATCCTTCTAGGATATTAACTAATTTTCCTTAAATTTCCTCATAATATTCAAATTCTTGCTTCTGGACCCTACTCATCCTTTCTAACCCTACTGTAGGAAACCTCTGCAAACATTGGGGTTGCTCTTCTATCTCCTCTTCTATAGCAATCCATGACAATGGCAGCTCTGTAAACTGTGGTATGTATGGCTCGACCTCTGGGTGGTTTGCATTTCTGAACTTCATACTAATAGTTGTATATTCTTCAAACATCCCAAACCTTTTTAGGTGAAGGATGTTACACTCTGGCATTCTATGAAAGCTCCCGTTGACGGTGTCCTCCTCAGAATTTACGCATTAGATGTGGGGCATCCTGCACAAAGCTCATTGGGGATCTCTGAAGATGTAGGCTCTCTAAATGTCTATAGCTCATCTTTTGTGACCGATGGACTAGTGGATGTTTCTCTTAAACATGTATCATAGATTTCGTCTTCATTAATCAGAGTGAGTGTCGCCTCCTTTTCCTTTGCACATCTTTTCTCTAGACGTAGCAAGGCTATATGTTTGTGATGATCGGTATTTCAGCAATGCGTTCCTCTAAGCAACACTTCAGGTACTCTTTCTGTAGAAGCACCAACAAAGTCTTTTGTCGGCAAGATGATCATTGAATGCAAGCAGCTAGTTCTCTCCATCGAGTATTGTATCTTGTCTGCTTTCTTCCTCTTCGGTGAGGAGTCTTCCCTGGTATTAATTCTGAGTAGTGATGGTAGTCCTTCTGCTTCACGATGACTGACAACGCCTGTCAATGGACCCTCATAGTCTAGATTGACTTTACTGTAGTCTAAGTCAAAATTCAGGATGTCACTTTGAGCTGCCTTTTCTTTGTTAAGTGTGAGATTTAAGCCTTCTTTAAAAGAAAAATTTGTTCCTAAACTTTGTTACAAAAATTTTAGACCCAGTAACAGATGCTAGCCAAATAATCATAATCAGAATGAGTAATAATTCAAAAAATAAAATTCACTTTAGGTGGCATCAAGTCATATAATATTGTTTTAGGTATTGTCTATTGATCGACGACATTGGTCTTCTGCCTCAGAAGTCCACTAGTTGATAAGATCCTCCAAAATAACCTTCTCTAGGACAAATGATCCCTCCCACGTTGGTTCAAACTTTCCACCTATCATGCGGTGTGCAAGGATAGGCCTTCTGAGAATGATTACAAGATCATCAACTGTGAATGCCCTCAAGTGGACCAACTTTTCATTATCTCGTACCACTCTTGCTTGATAAAGTTTCAGATTCTGTCGTACTTCCAAACATTTTCCTTTGAGACCCTCTAATTCTATAATTCTGAGCTTTGCACTATCTTTGGTTGTAATCTGATTGGTGATGGAGACTTTAAGAGATGGTATCCATACCTATAATGGTAGTGCGACCTCAGACTCCTACACTAATGAATATGGGGTACACTAAGTGGGAGTTCTGAACGTCATCCTGTAAACCCACAAGGCCTCAAAAAATTTCTCATGCCATCCTCTTTTGTCCTCGTCCAATGTTTTCTTCAAAATTTGCACAAGCGTTTTATTGAGTGCCTCTGCCAGGTGATGCACCCCTAGTGTGTGTTGTTTTTCTGCATGTTTTATGCCAATTTAAATCCCTAGTACAGTGCCAAAAACTTGATTCACCCTAAAATTATGCAGTAATTTTACTTCCAAAATATGGCCAAAAACTTGACCCAATTTATATTTAATGGTTAAAATCAAAATGTTATAAAATATATAAAATAGTTCGCACACTAGTGGTTCTACGCAAGTGCATGTATCACTTCAAGTAATATAGGGCTTTCTTTAAAAACCACAGTATCAATCCCACTGAGAGAGTAGTAAGAAATTCCTTAGGCTAATTATAGTATACTATTATCAAGTCTTAGTTTGGAAGGTGAAAATTCTTATGATAATAATATAAATCCCAATATTCAAACTATAAAAATTAAAGAAAAAAAGACAAGTTAAAATGGTTTAATGAATGCTAACATAAATGAAGCTAAAAGTACTAAGTTTCTAAACTAATTTCTAAATTTCAAAGTTAAATTTACAAAGGCTAAACAAATTTTTGAGAGGAAGAGTTCAAATTTAAGAAAGCATCATTCCCTGTTACAATGAGTATATGGATTGTGAAGAAAATCAAAATCATTTGAAAATATATATAAAAACTATTTTGTGCCACTTCATGTTTATTATTCTTACATGAAGTGGCCTTTAGGCCTTTGCACAATCATGTTGTGCAATCTAAGCCCTAACTCGCTTTAGGATTTCAAGGTTGTCGTCCGTCACAACCTAAATCCTCACATCTTTCAGGCTATTTGTGTGATCATTTCACACAAATGTAAGCTTTAGCAAATAAAATCTGCAGGATGAAACACTTAAATAACTTCTCCTCAAAACCGAAGCCAAACCTTAGGATAGACTGGGAAGTCATGGAGGTTTTCCTCTAGATTTATGTCATCCCCTAGATCTTCCTCTTTTGGACTCTACAATAAATGTTCAAAATTTGAACCATTCACTTTTTACACCTCTTTGTCCAATCTACTTGAAAGGTCCTATCCTTTTGAAATCCTTGAACATAATATTTCCTGATTTTTATCAAGAGTTTTCTTAGATGACTTCGGTCATTTAGGATGTAATTAACTATAGGGGTTTTCCCTTATAGGAAGCTCGTTTGAACCCAACTTAATATAAACCCTATTTAATTCTTCATATTAAATGGGGGAAATTGTTGGCAAATAAAATGGTTTTGCAGATCAAACGAACTTCAGATATTTCTCAGTTTATTTGATCGAGTCTCATCCTCAACTCTTGTGTTTATCCTTCGGAATAGATACAACATTTGAGGTACAATGCTCTTTCATTTAAACTATAAAGAATATGTGGTTAGTTTGATTTCATATTTTTCTGAACATTAAAACATCCTTCCAAAGCGGGCAACGAGATTTTGATTCCGGTGACCGACAACTTCTTACGGGCAACTCATCAACCAAAATACTATCGACAGGTTCTAGCGACTCCGCTAGGGACAAGTTTTTCTCTCCATTTAAATAAGGAAATATTATCTTCACACATCGGTAATGTGTCCATGTTTCTCTTGGACCAAATTACTCTTCTTCCATTGACATACTTTACCCATTTATGTCTTGGGAAAATATAGCAAAATCTTCAGACTTTAGGACTATCTGTTCAATCACCTTTGAACAGAGGGGGCTTAGGAGGTCATTAAGGACTCTTTAAAACTTCATGTGGGGTCAGACCCTAATAGCCAATACGTGTGTTGGTGGAGAAGTTTCACCTGGGCATTTTGTGTCGCAAAATGGGTCCCACTCTGCGTCCTAAAATGCTCACTTATCCCTTTCGAGTTTGATTTATTATTTGGCAAATTAAATCAAATCGTGTTGTGTTGCACACTTTTAAATTTTCTATATTAATTAATTTTTTTCTACTTTCAAATTACAATTTTGCTGAAAATTTTAAAATCCCTAAAACTAAGACTTACCAGGTCTACAGATCAACCTCTATTAATTTTCAATGATTGCACTAAAGATTACAAGGTTTTGGCCATATAGCTAACCCTAAAGCTTTCTGTTTTAAAGCTGCTATGATGGTCTACCCAATGCTATCTTTTTCTTGCAACCTGCTGAAAAGCCATGAAGCTCGCAATGTTGCTCCTACCATTAGATTTGGAGCCAGATTTGAAGACTTCAAGGTTATCCTCTGGAAGGCACCGTTCGTCATCATGAAAGTCACCGCTCCAGAAGTTTAGGAGTCGTCTACCGAGTTCAACCTGAACTGCCTTCAAAACTTCCCTTCTTATAAGAAGACCAAGACTACTGTTGCGACTACGACAACTACCAAGCCTATTGTTCCTGCTACTACTAAGGGGAAAAAAGTAATGATTATTAAAGATCCGACTGAAGGATTAGCTGTTCCACTATCAGTGTTCGAAATCGGATCAAGTTCAAAGGTTGCACCACTAACCTGAACTCAAAGGAGAAACTGCAACAGGAGAGTTCGGAGGGCCACTAAAGCCCAGACTCTTGAGGACATACCCGTTAAGGAAGATCTCCACTAGGATGAGTCAGAATTACTGGAAACCTATCCACTTCTATGGGGAAGTAGATTCCATCCTGTAATGGATACCGATGGATACAAGAGTATTCAGAAAATCATTGTTGCATTACCATCGCTTCATGGACAAAGTGAGGAGAGGAAGAAGCTTGCTCCTATCACTGAAGTCAGTTTAGTTTTTCAGAGGCTAGCTGCTAAAGAGGGTTGCTCAGTTAATGAATTACTTAAACGAGTGGGATATGCAATTTTCCCTTGTATGAAGAAAGAAATTTTAAGGGACGACAAATCTATCAGAAGATCTCAGAAGTTAACTGAAAGTCTGCGTGCTCGTATTCCCGTCTGGTTCCTCTTAGGAAGCAGAGTCGACCCTGCTATTGTCACCATAGATTCTAACACTACCAGGACCACAGGTTGTCAACCGATTAAGTCAAGTCTGAGTCTGAGAATCCTAGCGATCACCCACTTCAAAGAAATTCATAAAATTCTAAAAGAAAAGATGAAGAAATTGCCCAGTACTGTTGTCAGTCTGCACCATGGGAAGCATACTTCCCTTCAACATACCGATGTTTCTGCTATGACACTCTGTTCTGAGACATTATCATTGAAGAAAAAGGTGTGGATACCAAAGGTCACTGTACCAATACAGTCCAGTAAGCCCGCAGGGCAAGATCATGGAATGAAGCCAGGGTCAAAAGTATCTGACATTGTTGCAGCAATTACTAGTGAGATGGAAGTGCAAGAGGAGGAGGTCCAGTAGGGTCTTCTAGTTCTTAAGATAATTAATGAATCAATGATCGAAGAAAAATTTAAAAGGCTACAAGTTGAGATTTTTGAGTTGGCTCGAGAGCACGGAGTCTCCATCGATGGTGATAATAATGAGGATTTTGACTATAATGATTACCTCAAAGAAGATTTCATGGATGACCATGTCGTTGAAATTAGAGCCGCTACATCTATGTGCGAGGCTCAACCTCTCATTGAAGAGAATGCAGTAGATGAGCTGCATATGGCTATCCTCCTAAGGGATGAGCAAGTCAACCAACTGGAGAAAAGAATACAAGAGATGGCCGCGACCATGATCTCCATGGCCACAATTCGAGGACAATCTCGACCCCCAAAGTTAGCTTCTCTAGAGGTCAAACAACCAGAAATTATACATATTATAGATGAAAGAAGAGAAGTTGCCTTAACAAACAGAGATGAGAAACCAAAGAAGGATTCTTCATTGAGCCCCATAACGGAGAAAGAATTTAAGCAAATGGTCAAGAAAGTTTGGGAGTCCTTAACCCAATCTAAGGGCGGTGCGTTAATTCTAAAGGGTAGACCCTATTCGAAGGAATTTGATGTCTTACCCTTCCACAAGGGATTTGTGGCCCCAAACATTAAGATATTTGTTGGTACTAGAAATCCTAGACAACATGTAGCACACGTCCGAGCAAGTTGTGGCAACACAAGAAATAGCAAAGCTTCACTCTTCCAAAATTTCTTCAGTAGCTTGTCAGGGATTGCCTTTGATAGGTATGTTGAGTTACCTAACGAATTAGTGAAAACTTTTGCCGAGCTGGAATAATTATTTGTGAAGAGATTTGCTAGAGCACATCACCATGTCTCTTTAGGAGAACTCATGATGGAAAAGCAGAACCCCAATGAGACTTTGGTGGATTACATTACCTTAGCATGAAGTGTGAACCTCAGCTACGAGAACACCACACAATTAAGATATTACTCAAAAGTATTCATGGCCCAGTAGATTTAATGCTCAAGGGACTCACCATCAAATCCTTTGAGAAGCTACTCAGTAAGGCTAGCAGTCTCCAAGAAGAAATCAAACTTATGGATTTGCACGAGAAGTCCAAGGCAACCATAGTGTTTAAAAAGAAGTTGAGAACAGTAGAGACTATCGACAAGGGAAAACAACCAATGATGATATATGCAGAAAATCCTCGCCGATCTTCATCATAGCAAGCTAATAAACAAAATAACCAGTCTAACCAGCGACGACCTCAAGGAGGATCATCTTGAACAGATAATAAGAGAATATCTCTGGCATAACTACAGAAAATGGTGTATTCTTTCAAAGATGAAACTGTGTCTAAAATGTTCAGAAGTCTGATGAAGAAGCCTGAATTCAGATTACCAGCTCCAAAGAAGCTCGAAGAAGGTGTCAAGAAAGATGAACCAAATTATTGTCTGTACCACCGGTTGCTTGGGCACACTATAGAAGAATGTTTCATCTTTAAGGATTGGCTCAAGAAAAATATCAAAGAAGGAAATATAACGACCCCAAAAGAATATTTAAGGGAACTTGAAAAAGATTTCATAAATATAATTTCGGCCGAGCCAATTTCTTCGATTGATCCATATACTGGAGAAGAAGGATGGAGTACGACTTGGGACTATCTCAAGAGGGTCCTAAATAAAATACAAGATTTATCAAAATATTCTTTTGCATGGATTGGAAAAGATGAATGAAATAAAGTTTGGAGCAAATCGTCCAAGAAAATATTGAATCAAATCTAGAATGCATCAAAACAAGCCTCCGTTCAGAATCTTCAGCCTGTCAAGCCCGATATGAAGATTTTACCACAAGAGCCTTCGTCATCAAAGACAAAGAAAAAGAAGAACACTACAACTATTAAGATTGATAGCATAAGGGATAAGATAGGGGCTGCCTCTAATAGATTGGTTATCTCAAATTTGGGGAAGAAAATCCTCAAACCCCTGACTTTGTATGATTATCTTTTTACCCCTCCAGGGTCTTATGAATATAATGATTGTGATTTTGGCTACGTTTTAACTAGTTCTAGTGATAATGTAACTGATTTTAAACAATCTAGCATTGATCTTGATTCCCAAAATAATCCTCAAATCATACTTGAGTCCGATGAACTCGTTGTCAAAACTGAAGAAGACATTGATGATACCGCTTACGACAACACCGGGAGTGAGGAACCAATTCTCGAGCACCATGGTGCGCTGCTTGTCATCACTTAGATCTTTCTGACAAAGAAGAAACACCATAAGATTCAATAATGATATCTCAAGAAGAAGAAATTATATAAGCAAACTTAAGGAGCGGGAAAGTATTACCCCTAAGAATAGCTCTCACAGAAAAATGAAAACAAATAGTAACTCAAGAAGAGCAACCTCCACCCCCACCAGTGGAAGAACTACACAACCAAGTGAAAATTGGAGAACCACATAAAGTGGATTACAATGTGCTAGCTCATCTTTGGAAGCTACCGACCCGATTAAGCATCTACAACACTTTGATCCTATCAAAGAAGATGAGAGAAGCTCTAGTTACAGCCTTGCTTAACCCAGAGATTCGATTAACTCAGTTGGCCAGTACATCCTCGGATGAAGTTTGTTCATTGAAAGAACAACCTAGGGTAACCTTCACATATGAAGATTTGTTGCTTGGTACCACCAACCACAACCAACCACTCTGCATCTCCGTTAACATCGACAGATTTGTGTTGTCCAGAGTTTTAGTAGATTCTGGAGTATCACTCAACTTGATGAGCCTACAGACATTGGCTTATTTGGACATCAAAGCTCAAGAGCTTACAACCGATAAAATGATGGCAAGAGTATTCAACCAAAAGGGAGAAAGAGCCTTTGGATTGATTACATTGCTTGTGAAGGTTGAAGAACTAGTAACAACCGCTAAATTCGATATCATCAACGCCAAGACCTCTTTCAACGCTCTACTTAGTTGACCGTGGATTCATGAACACAACATGATTTCGTCGTCTCTACACTATTGCATCAAGTACTATAAAGAAGGACAAGAACATTGCATCAAGGGAGATCTACAACCATTTTCAATTCATGAAGTTGGCATTCATGAAGATGCTACCTACTACGTGCCTCCGAAGAAAATTGTTTTCTCTCGTGAAACTATGACAAACAAAAGTAAAGATTCAGAAGAAGTCAATGGCAGGGTCATTCAACTTTGCTTCAGCGATCTTCCACCACTCTTTTACAACAAATTGGCGGAGGTTATTTTAGTTCGCTGATCCGAGGTCGAGGACGGGGACGTGGACAGGGAAGAACCAACTTAATCGTTGAACAGACTAGGTCAACCATTAACTTTAGTGATGAATACAGTTTTAAAGATGAAACAATGATGACAAAATAGAAGAAACCTCAATATGAGATATCCTTAAAAAGTGCCGAGAAAATTGAAAATGAGACAATGTATGATCAGATAAATCGCCGCGTGAATGCTATGACCCTGATCCTCCCTCAAAAGTTCAAGAGTATAGAGGTCAAGGAAGTCCGTAGTGCTGGTTCAAAGCTGATTAAATTTTACCATGCTCCTATTTCTACCAATCTTGAAAATCATGTAAATTTGGATGATGATCTTAATGAATTAATGGAATTTCCTTTTGGTTACTTTTCGCCTTATGTACAAAAGTTAGTTCAATAGGGACATTTACCAAAACAAATGCCAAAAGATAAATTACAACATTTTGAAAAGTTATGGAGTGTTAAAATTCAAACTCTCAACTAAAAAAAGAGTCTCAAATTTGGTACAGTCGGGCCAGTCGATGATTCATAATTTTGCATGGTTGTTGCTAGTGAATTAAAAGAGGATTACCTCAATACAGATGATGACTCTACTGATAAGCTAATCGAAGATTTTCTGTCAGAATTTAAAGAAGAAATCAAGTCAACTGTTGATGAGGTGAAAGAAATCAACCTCGGGACTGAAGAGCAATCCCAACCTACTTTTATAAGTTCTCTACTCAGCGATGAAGAATCTTTAGAAATGATCAAACTGTTAACAAAATTCATAGATTTCTTTGCATGGAGTTATAATGAAATACCAGGGCTGTCAGCAGTGGTTGTAGTTCATAAACTCAGAGTGGCGAGATTATAACCCTAGTAAAACAAGCTTTAAGAAGAATGCACCTTAAAATAGAGCGACAAATTATCGTCGAGGTAAAGAAATTAATAGATGGTAACTTTGTGAAAGAAGAACAATACCCCACTTGGTTGGCTAACATTGTTCCAATTAAGAAGAAAAATGGGCAAATTAGTGTTTGTATAGACTTTAGGGATTTAAACAAGGCATGTCCAACAGACGAGTTTCCACTACTGATACCGAAAATGATGGTGGATATCACTTCAACACATGAAATTTTCTCCTTCATGGACAGATCGTTGGGATACAACCAAATCAAGATGACTCCCGAGGAGGCCGCACTCACAACCTTCATAATGCCAATTGGATTTTTTTGCTATACAGTGATGTCATTCGACCTAAAGAATGGCAGAGCAACATACCAATGTGCAATGAAAAAGATTTTTTATGATCTCATTTAAAATCAAGTGGAATACTACGTGGATTATTTGGTCATCAAAAGTGAACAAAGATAGACCATTTGTACGATTTGAGGATCATGTTCGAACGGTTACGATGATATGAACTTAAAATGAATCCCTTAAAGTGCACCTTTGGCATTACCTTTAGGAAGTTTCTAGGAGTCGTTGTCTGCCATCGGGGAATGGAGATCAACCCCAATAAGATTAAAGCTATCTTGGAAATGCCTACACCTAAAACCTTAAAACAACTACGTTCCTTCCAGAGGAATCTGGCATATCTAAGACGCTTTATTTCTAATCTCTCAAGTAGGTGTCCGCCATTCTCGAGATTAATTAAAAGGGATGCCAAATTCATTTGGGAAGAGAAATGCCAGTGGGCCTTTGAGAACGTTAAAAAATATTTAATGACACCTCATGTTTTGGCAGCCCCTATTCCAGGGAAACCTTTGATACTTTATACCGCAGACTTAGACGACTCCCTTGGAGCTCTCTTAGCCCAAATCAACGACGAGGGTAAAGAGAACATACTATACTATTTGAGTCATCATCCAATGTCGATAGAGATAAGGTATCCACCTATCAAAAAGCACAGTTTAGCTTGAATTTTCACCGCTGAAAAGCTTAAACATTACATGCTCTCTCATAAAATTACCCTAATTTCACAAGTTAACTTGTTGTAATATTTGATGACCCGGCCAACACTCTCCAGACGTCTAGCAATATGGTCAATGATCTTATTGCAATTTGATATGAATTTTGTTCCCATCCATGTTATCAAGAGACAAGTTCTAGCAGACTTTCTCGCAGCACACCCACTACCAGCTGGGTCCCCTCTCAATGATGAGTTACCAGACAAGAAAATACTACAAATGGAATTCTCCAGTGTGTAATGCTGAGAGATATACTTTGATGGTGCTTCATCAGCCAGGAAAGACAAAGGATCAGACATGGTCATATCAGGCAAAGCAGGGATCAGTTTGATTTTTATCACGCCAGATAAGGGTATGTTGAGGTTCTCATACCACTTAACAGAGCCATGTCCCAACAACAAAGCAGAATATGAAGCTCTAATCATCAGATTAGAATTGACAATCTCAGTGGATATAAAAAACATTGTCATCTATGGTGACTCTGAGCTCGTCATCCAGCAAGTCACCAGACAATACAAAATTTTGAAACCAAGATTAGCAAAATATCACCGGTATGCAATGAAGCTGCTCAAACAGATTCCTTATGTGACTTTCTACCAGATTCCTAGGGGAGATAATGCCCATGCCGATGCTCTAGCAAAACTTGCTAAGTAGCTGGCGTGTTCCCTAGAAAATTCCATTGAAATTACAGTACCAGGAAGACAAGTTTTGTCTCAAATCAACCTCGATAATCTACACAAGCTCAAAAAAGAAGAAGTGATAAATACAGTTGTTGATATCAATGAAGATTGGTGCAAGCCATTAATGGAATATTTGCATACTGGAAAGCTGCTAAAGGACAAGTATGAAGCACATCACATTACGAAAAGGGCTATGTCATACGCCTTAATTGGTGATGTCCTCTATAGGAGATCATTCGACCATATGTGGCTGAGGTCCTAACCAAAGCTGAGGCATAAAATATTGTTAAAGAAGTACATGCTGGATTATGTGGTGCTCACCAGTCAGGGTCAAAGATGAAAATGAAGATTAAATAATTCAGATATTATTGGTCAGCAATGATGTCTGACTGTATGGATACAACCAAAAGAATGTCACTAGTGTCAGGTGCATGGGGTTGGTCTTGCACCAACCTTTGAATGTGCTACACCCAACCATCGCCTCTTGGCCATTTGAGTGTTGGGGCATGGACATAACGGGTCCTATAGACCCTCCATCTTCCAAAAGACACATGTTTATACTTGCCGCTATAGATTATTTCTCAAAATGGGTAGAGGCGGTGCCATTATGAGAAGTTACGACATAGCACGTTCTTCAGTTTTTCAAAAGCCAAGTCGTCTAACATTTTGGAGTACCACAAAGAATAATTTCTAACAATGGGACAACCTTCAAAAGAACCAAAATCAACAATTTTGTCAAAATATACGAGATAGATTGGAGATACTCTACAATTTACTATCCTAGAGCAAATGGATTGGTTGAAGCCTTCAACAAAACAGTGGTACAGACTTTGAAGAAAACATTGGATGAAAATAAAAGGGATTGGCACAACAAATTCCTAGAAGCTTTGTGGGTTTACCGGACGACTTTCATGACTCCCACTCAGTGTACACCCTACATGCTCTTATACGGGTTTTAGGCCATGCTACCATTAGAAATTCAGATATCATCTCTTAGAGTTGCAGTCGCCAACCAACTCACAATAGAAGAAAGTGTGAAGCTCAGACTTGAAGAACTAGAGATTCATGAAGGAAAACGACTTGAAGCATTACAACATATTAAACTTTACCAGATAAAGATGGTACAAGCTCATGACAAATTGGTTTGCCCAAGGACATTCAAAGTTGGTGACCTCATCCTCATGCTCAAAAGACCTATTATTGCACGCCGTAAGATAGGTGGAAAATTTGAGCCGACTTGGGAGGGACCATTTGTTATTGAAAAGGTCTATGCAGGAGAAGCCTACCAGTTAGTAGACTTACGGGGTGAAAGAACCATGCTACCAATCAACGGATGATACCTAAAGACATACTACACAACCTGACATTGCTTGCCGCCACTTGATTTGAAATTTTGAAAGTTTAAATTTTTTGGGGTTATCAATGTGGCCAAAATTCTGTGACCAGGTCCAAAATTTTTGTGACAAAATTAACCTTAATATAATGAAAATTTTTAATAGAATTATACTTCAAATTCTCTCTTTTCTACCTTTGAACTTAATATCCTACTAAATTAAACAAAATGTACACATAAATAAACAATTTTCTCACAAAAATAAATTAAAATTTCCTTTAATAAATACTTTGTTTTGCTCTTGCTCACGCTAAGTTTCAGCCCACTAACATTTTTCCCGTCGTCTGCCGAGAAATGTCAAGCCAGAGGTTGATCTTTGCCCTTAAAAATGGCTAGAATCTCACACTAAATAAAGAAATGGCACTGCAGGGCGACACTATAGATTTTGACATGGAATTTAACCAAGTCAGCATGGATTACAAGGGGCCTTTACTGAATGTCCTCAGTCGATGAGAAAAGGAAGGGTTGCCCTCATTGCTAAGGTTGACCACCAAATACAGTGTGTCACTGAAAGGAAACAAAATGATGGTACAACAGGACCCAATAAAGGGGCCCAACCATCTACCATCCATGATAGCTACGACAACTCGGGGTCTGGTCCCTGCTGATAATGAAAGATTATCAGACACTCCACTACGAAGAACACAACACAGAAATGCTAGCCGCCAAAAGCAGAGGGCTTTCTTACGAGAGGAGAAAAGATGCCAAAAAGAGGCATAAAAATCACTCACCCCTATTCTTGAGAGGAACATTTATGATCGAGGCATGAGTGAAACTTCTTCAAGCTTACCTGCCACAGATGATGAATCCATGTTTGTTACAAAGCCAAAAATACCACTAGCTTTAGATGTTCTATGCATGGGTTACTCTACTTCCAACACTGAAATTCCTGCATGATCGTTGGCTATGGGGGCATTCGTGGAATGCCCGAACTGCAATGTCTTACACTCACAACACTACAGTACCTTAAAGGAGTACGACTCTACAGATGATGGATCTCAGACTGCTGATTACTTGATAGAGGTAGACCCATATGTCCCAATGGATGCAGATCCATATGTTTCGAGGGGTACAGAGCTATATGTCTCGTCAGACATAGAATCATACATTCCGTTCAAGCTAGAGTCAGCACCAGCTTGGGTTCCCACCGCCCTTGAAACAAGGGAGCTTCCTCGACAGCCACCAATCATAAGCACGGTAGAATATTACAAAATAAGCAAAATTAACAAAAGAAATTTTGAATTATACGAAGAGGTACAAGGTAGGTTCATCAACATACTAGAAGGATTGGAATTATACACCAGGGTCTTCTCAGAGAGTGATGAACAAAATATTTTTTATTGCTTTTTTTACCTAAGGGACAGAGGTCGAGCAGGCCTGCCTATGGAAAGAACCTATTCTGGGCTAAAAAATGAATGCAAGGGAAGGGAAGGATCACTATATAGTGTGATTGTTGCTACAACTTTACCAACGACAGACAAGAGAATCTACCTAGGATTCTCAGACATGATCAAGTGGATACACTACCACCAATGATAAAGTTGATGATTAAAGAATGGTCAGGTGGAGTATATTGCCCACTAACTGCATTTCTAATAGTTGCATTATCAACATCTAAGACGAGGGTGATTGCATTCCTCCACATATAGACCACCATGACTTCTTGAAACCTTTCTGCACAGACTCATTCATGAGTAAAAGCAACATCTTATTTGGGAAAGAAATTGACATCATTGGCCCTAGTGAATTCAAAGGAGCTGTTGAAATTCCATTATCTGTTGGTTCGGTACTAGTCCTTAAAAGGAATGGAGCGTATGTTGCCAAGTACCGTATTCCAGGAGTACGATACCGTAAAGTGCCTGTGACCTTCCAATGGATGGATGACAACAAAATACCTTACAGATTTCAGCTAGATCCAAAACTGGAGGAGCTGCTACCATATGAGCTATGAGAGGCTTGTACCTATAAGTACATGTAAAGGGAACTCTATCATGGAGAAAGGCTTAGAAGGTCTGCTTGATCAGGAGCTTGTCACAAAAGGAACAGGTTGTCAAAGGATTCTTTTTCGCTTTACTACATTACAACAAATATAATATATATCAGAGATACTCAACATATGATATGCACTTGGCATGAGATATTGTGGATGTACTTTGATGTAGTTAGCATATTGTACTTTTTGAGGTGTTAGCCTACACTTGATCTGTAACATTTATTGGAGCAGATTAATGAATTTTCTTTCAGAAATTTGTCTGTTTGTTCAATTGCCCCAATGGTACGATGGATAAAAGCCACGAACCATACGTTGGTTCAAAATTACAATGAACAAGGAAAGAAACAACAAACTTTAACAACAATAAAATAAAATAAAAATAAAATAAAATAACCAACAAATAAACAACAAAACAAATCTCTTTTGAAAATCAACCAACTAAAATTAATTTTTTGAAAACATATTTTTAAAATTAAAATTTTGAAATAAAAACAACAAGAAAAGAAAATAAATCTATTGAGTTGATTCTATCGATTTCGAGGTCTCTTACTCTTTACTCGTGCAACACAACTATCTTTTTCTACACTAATTCTCTTAACATCCTCATGGAATTTCACATTCTGCACACAAAACCTCACAAAATTTCACAAATCTTCTTCAACAATGTCAGCCTTTTCACAAGACACATTTCTTTGGATTCAACATCACCAATTCTCATTTTCAAATCAGTCATAAACTTCTTATTCACTCCTTTTGAGGTCGTTCATCACCTTCTTACACTCTCTTTTGAGATTGATCATTAACTTTCAATTCTCATTTTTGAATCAGTTCCTAACTCCTTATTCACTCTTTTGAGGTCGGTCCTCACCTTCCGACACTCTTTTTTGAGATTGATCATTAACTTTACATTATCATTTTTGAATTAGTCCTTAACTTCTGATTCACCCATTTTTGAGTTAGTCCTTAACTTCTGATTCACTCCTTTTTGAGGTCGGTCCTCACCTTCTGACACTCGCTTTTGAGATTGATCATTAACTTTTAATTCTCATTTTTGAATCAATCTTTAGCTTCTGATTCGCTCCTTTTCGAGGCCGGTCCTCACCATCTGAATCTCTTCCTGTGATTGATCATTAACTTTCAATTCTCATTTTTGAATCAGTCCTTAACTTCTGATTCACTCATTTTCTAATCAGTCATTAACTTCTGATTCACTCCTTTTTGAGGTCGGTCCTCACCTTTCGACACTCTCTTTTGAGATTGATCATTAACTTTCAATTCTCATTTTTGAATTAGCCCTTACTTCTGATTCACTCCTTTGAGATCGGTCCTTACCTTTCGACACTCTCTTTTGAGATTGATCATTAACTTTCAATTCTCACTTTTTAATCAGTCATTAACTTCTGATTCACTCCTTTTCGAGGTTGGTCCTCACCTTCAAACTCTCTTCCTGAGATTGATCATCAACTTTCAATTCTCATTTCATATTTAGTCTTTAACTTCTAATTCGCTCTTTTCAAGGTCGGTGCTTAACTTCTGACCCTCTCTTGAGACTGATCCTTAACTTTCAATTCTCATTTTAGAATCAGTCCTTAACTTCTTATTCCTCTCTTCTTTTGAGGTCGGTCCCTAACTTCTGACCCTTTTTTGAAATTAATACTTAAACTTCAATTCCCACTTTGGTGTTAGCACTTACATACTGATTCCCATCCTCTATGGACACTTGAAATCTGATAACTCAAAACCAACTCTTCAATCCCTAGCGAGAGTTCCTACCTCTTGACTTCAATCAAATATTCATCTGCTAATTCCTCAGCGGAAACAAATAAAACAAAAAATTCTACACCTCCTTCCAGGTCTATTGACTTAGGATTTTTGAATTGGTTTTGTTGACCTCGTCGGTCAATGCCAATATGCGCGGTGTGCTTGCCTAACACACCACACCTATAGGGGATCCATTTATTAACCTCACTTTTGGATGAGGTCTAGTTATTCCTCTTTAGTAGCCTAGGGTCTTGCACTGACTTTCCTGTTGACTTTTCCTAGAAAACTAGAAAAGGAACCTTAACCATTAGAAATTTCAAACACCTCTTTACTCAACTTGAAGCTCTACATATTGGTCCTAAGCTCTAGCACTTAGTAGGTGAAGTCATTATGAGGGAGCTCAAGGAGAGTTCCCATAGGACTGTTTGACCTTAGAGTTAACCCTTGGTGTTGTTCTAGATCTAAGCCACTCACTATAATCACCTCACTCACAATCACACAATACCCTAAACCCAAAATTTTCTTGACTTTGATCCCTTAATCCTTTGGGAAACTCATGTAGATGGTCCCCTAAACCCACTGGCCTTAGGCTAGGGTTTAGCTAAGACCAGCACATAGAGGACCCAAATGGGGTTTCCATTGGTCCATGGCTTATTTATGGTGGTTAGCTCCCCAATTCAACCAAAGATATCCAACTTGGCCTTTGCCCCTAAACTCCCCCAAATTACCTAAATACCCTTGAAACCCTAAATTTGGCCAAAATTTCCCAATTTACCCAAATTTGTTTAAAAGTCATTTCAAACCTTTTGAAAATGTCTAAGTTACCCAAAATCACCAAAAAATGCCGAAGTACCAAAATACCCCTCCTTAGCCCAAAACTTCAAAAAATTCCCAAAATTCCCAAAAATTCCCAAAACCTTCCCAATATTCCTAATTTCATTTTTCTCAACTACTACATGACCCAATTTGGCCAATTTGACCATCTTTGTCCAAAACCCCCAAATTACCCTTAAAAGGCCCAATCTCCCCAAATCCACCTCAAATGTCCATCAAATTGGTCCCAATTTCCCCCAATTTCAATCTTAAACTTAAATTAACCTTTCATGTGACCAATTTAAACTAAGTCCAAGCTAAATTGGCCATTATTTGAGCCCAAGTTTGGTTTAGGTCAAGATCTTATATTTGGCCACATGACCTAATCTCACCCAATTAAACTCATAGCCCACTCAATTTGCCACAATTTATGTTGAAAAGTATTCATAACATTCCTAAACATCAAACTTGATCTTCAATTGGCCTTGGCGAAGCCTCAATTTTATTTAATTTCAACCTAAGTCAAAAGCCCCAAATTTTGCCCTAAATTGACTATGCCTCCAAATTTTACCAAATTGATTACCTTAGCCCCAAAATTTCCACTCCATTCCTTAATAAAAAATCTTTATTTCATTTTCCTTGATCATTTGGACCATTTATTTGATCTAAATTCTAAGCCTAGCTCAACCTAAACCCAAACCTAGCCCAACATGTCCAAAATGACAAAAAAAATCCAAAATCCTTCAGATTGACCTTCCAATTGAACTCAAAATTCTTTCAATCCTTCCCAAAAAATGTTCATTACAATCATCTATATCAAATGAATTAATAAATTGGACCAGTTAACAAGGATAGCCTAGCCCAAACCCAATTTTTGGTCACTTGCACCTACATGGGCCCCTTCACCAAAATTGAATTGGCGAACCAAGGACCACCACAACAAAAGTTTGAACCTTATTGACCAGGCTAAACCCCATGGAACCACCCAAGTCAAGCCATGGACCAAAGGATCCCTAAATCAAGGGATTTGATTCCATATTTGCTTAAGCCAAGGATATTTTTGCCAAAACTAAACACCAACCCATTTAATTGTTGTAACATATTCCCCTGGCTCAACTGACCTCCTAGCCACCTCCTCTAGCCTGAACAGCCAGCCTAGTGGCCGGAAAACATCCAAACCAAGAGCCACCCCCATGGAATCAAACCTAATTCAAACCTCAAGGCCACCTCATTCAAATTAAATCTTAGAGCCTCTCTACCCTCCACCTAAGCAAACATTTTCACCCCCCCAATTGGCCATGACAGCCACCCAAAAGCCCATTTTATAAAAACCTCACTTCCATGGCCATGGAGGTAGTGCTAAAATTTTCTCAGAGAGAGCCCTCTGAAATTGCTCCCAAAACCTTTTTGAGACCTCCACAGTGCAACCTAACCACCACATTTCCCTAAATCCCCTTGCCGAAGTTCAATTTTTGAGCTCAAAACCTTGCCGGAGACAGGACAAAGATCTCCACACTTCTACACTCCACCAAAATCAAATTAAACTCACCCACACCATCACCACGTTGAAAGAAGGAGAAGCCCCATCAAATTCATTTTTCAAAGAGCCCCTAGCATAACTCTTGACCAACACCTAAAATCGAGTTTGGTCGAATTTATACCTAGGCCTTTCACCACAGCAGGAGGCATAATCCATAGCCTCCTTGCACCTCCACGAACGTGCCAAGCACCTATGATTGAAGCTTCCCTTTTTTAGAGCAAAGGTATTGAACTCCCCCTCTTTCCAAGCCTATTTTGATTATCCATTTGATTAGAGCTAATTTAATTGTATGATTACTGTATCGATGTGTTTGTCTCACTTAGACAAGCATTTAGAATTAAACTGCACTTAATTTGGTTAAGAAAAGAGTGAGATCTTAAGCTTTGAAAATGGATGGTTCTCGGGCTAATTCATTGGGGACGATAACGGGGATTCATCCGATCACGTGTTTATCTCTTCAATGGAAGAGATCTAGTCGGACAATGCCTTCTAACATGAAACACGGGTCGAGTCAGCACTACAGTGGAAGATGACGCTAAACCAGAGGATGCCATGTGGAGCTTTAAAGCCGCTAGGATCTAGTCAGCACTGCACGTTTAAATAGATAAATAGGGATTTAAATAATTCAAAACATGCTCCCTAACTTTAAAAATTCATATCTTGGTGTAGAAAAATCACAAAAATAAAATAAAAATACCCTCTTGCTCAGTAGAGGAAAACAACATGGAAATAGTTTGAAATTTATTTGATACATTTTTTATTTTTAATTATTTAAGCACTACTTTGAGTCTTTTAATTCTCCATGCATATAGAAATTTCATCATGACTTTAAACTTTGGCATGTTGTTGTCTCGATCTTAGGGAACATCCTCTGATATTTTCAAAGTCAAAGGATATCTCTAGACAGAGATCCATAATTTCCAAGTTTATGTCTATTATTTTCATAAATTAATCATAATAATTAGTATGTTGCTTAGAAAATTCTAAGAAAATTTTAGAATATTTGCCATGACCAGAGAACCTTTCGAAAATATTTCATGGGTTAAGTCATTGAGGATGCACTTCATTTCCACCAACCCTAAAACACAAAAAATTGAATTTTGGAAAATATAAACATCTAAATGACCTAATTTTTTATCTCAACTATGATTTAAAGTTCAAATAACTCCCCATAAAAATTTCAAAACATTTGGAGCTCATTTGATAACTCAAATTGATTTTCTATGTTGAATAACATTTTTGGTATTAAAATATTTTTTAACAATTAAAATACAACTTAAAAAATTATAAAAATTAGTTTTGGGAGTTCTCTGTAATCAGAGGGATTTTTTAAAAATAAATTTGAAATTAAAATAAAAATTCCATTTTCAAGCCCATTTTTAATATTTAAATAATTAAAAAATGATAAAAATCACAAAAGTAATAAAATTCATGGAAATGTTCTAAATTATTTCCTAAGTACTTATGAATAATTGTAATATTTTTCCTAATTTTCTAAGTGAAGATATTGAATTTTAAAGCATAAGATAATTTTTACGTGCTAAAAATGGATTTTCACTAAATAAATTCTAATAATTCAAAGAAAAATAAAAAAAATGTGAAATTTGTTTCACTGGTTTCCTTGACCTAAAAAAATATTTAATAAAAATATTAAACAAAATTTTCAACATTCAACATATTTTCTACTTAATAAATACTATAGAAATTAAAATAATTCTTAAAATTCAAATAAAACTCAATAAATCATGAAATTTTGTCTAAGCTTCTCTAGACTATGTCTACCTCCAGTAAAAATTTCAAGGGATTAGGCTTTTCCTTGGTCAAGTTATGGAATTTTCTTTGAAAAATCTTATTTTTACATTGAAATAAATATGTAAATTAAATTAACTTTTTAAAAATCACATTTTCTCTCTGTTGTCTTAATTAACCCGTGAGTGAGGTGGGATAAAAATTCCAAAGTCATTTGGATTAAATTTGACAAATTATGAATTAATGGAGCCTTAGGGGCAAAAGTATAATTTTGGAAATTTTGCCTTAATTAACATTTAGGCTTAATTCAAGGAGGGAAAAGGGTAACCTCTAATTTTAACTAAATTATTTGGATAACTAAAACATAAGGGAATTATTTGGTAGAAACCAACCTCACTCTTTCCATAATCAAAGGATAAATATGCAATTCCTTAAATTATTAAAATTTGGAAGTCTATTAAATTAAATGTTCTTAGACTTAGAGGTATGACTTTGGAAGTTGGTAACTCACTAATTTCATACCCCTACTTAATGTTCAAATGACATTTAAGTGTTTTGAAAATGAATAATTATTATTACTAAAAAATTCAACCTCTTTCAAAATATAATTAAGACATCTATCAAAAGTCTAAAGGGCTTAGTGGTGACTTAAGCTAAAATCAAATTTGATTAAACAAGAATTAGAAGAATGAATATAACACCTTTGAAAACCCTAAGCCCAAGTTAGAACTCAAATCGGCTAAGTGTTTCAATAACGCCAACTTGCCCCCTTTAAGGGTCTTCACCCACATAATTCTCAAATTAGATTATAAGTGATAATTACCCTACTCGTAGGGATAATTGAAACATCAATGTTCATTGAGCATTAAAGATATTTACATGATGTGTTATTAAGCAACATAATAAGTTTAAAAAGAGCTCGAGACTTTTCACCAGACAGTGAGAGCAAAGCATGAACATGCTTCTTTCTCCAGATCTATTGGATACATCGGAGGTCTACTAAACTTAATATATTTTGCTTAGCAAAAAATCATCCTTAATCAAATAATAAGGACCCACCAATATATGACCTAGGGTTGGGTAAATCACTAAAACCTTATTTTTCCGCTTCATATAAAATGCTCTCACATGCATTTTGAGTTTCAGGTGGTGGAATGAGAAGACTCGCCATGTATGCTTTTATTGTTTATAGCATTGTCCTTTCTTAAGCTTTCCACATTGTGCTTACTTACCTGCATGTATGAATAAAATACAAACTTGCATGCTAAACAACAATGTCACCCTGTATGAAAACTAAAATTGTCAGGATAGCCACAAAACTAAAATAAAAATCAAAACTAAAATCAATCAAGATAAAAATCACCTCCACAACATTCAAAATATAAGACAACTCAAAATTTAATCACAAACATCACACAAAACAACAACTACAACTAAATTAAGACGTCTCTATCAGATGATCGGGAATCCCTCGGAGGAGGTAATCTACAGTTGCTAATGAGGCTTCCCACGGTCTAAAAGAAATTATGGGATTCGTTAAGTTGAGTTTAGTAAATTCATTTGAACTAAATGAATCTAATAGAATATATTGGTGTCAGAACAAGGGAACCGTGGGATCCTAACCGTTGTCACTCTAACCAACTTTAACATCCCCCGTAACATTTAAATAACTTCAACCATAGGGCCTTCTGATTTGACATCATAACTTGATACCCTAGAGAACTTAAAATTATTACGGCAAGGAGCTTGGAGCTAGCATGATGGGCATTACGACCATCTTCAACAGCAAAACATAACTTCCCTAACTAAACCAATTCCTTCCTTAGAATTAAAAAACCAATTCATAGGACTACGAGGTTGTTTGCTTATGCAACATAAATCATCAACTTATCTTTAGGCCTTTAAAAAATCATGTTGTGCAATCTAAGTCCTAACTCGCCTTAGGATTCCGAGGTTGTCGTCCGTCACGACCTATATCCTCACACCTTCCAGGCTATTTTTGTGATCATTTCACACAAATGTAATCCCTAACAAATAAAATATGCATGCTGAAATACTTAAATAACTTTTCCTCAAAACCAAACCCAAACCATAGGATAGACTGGGAAGTCACAGAGGTTTTCCTCTAGATCTATGACATCCCCGAGATCTTCCTCCTTTGGACTCTATAATAAATGTTCCAAAATTAAACTATTCCCTTTTCACACTGCTTTGTTCGATCTTGTTGAAAAGTCCTATCCTTTTGAAATCCTCCAAGTTAACATTTCCTAATTTTTATCGAAAGTTTTCTTAAATGACTTTAGTCATTTAGGATGTAATTAACTATAGGGTCTTGGCCTTATAGGAAGCTCGTCTGAACCCAGCTTAATATAAACTTTATTTAATTCTTCATATTAAATAGGAAAATTTTTCAGCAAATAAAACGGTTTCGCAGACCAAAAGGACGTCACATATTTCTCAGTTTATTTGATCGAGTCTCATCCTCATATCTTATGTTTATCCTTTGGGATAGATACAAGGTTTGAGGTATAGCGCTCTTTCATTTAAACTATGAAGAAGATGAGGCCAGTTTGATTTCATATTTTTCTAAACACTAAAACGTCCTTCCTAAGAGGGCAACGGGATTTTGATTCCGGTGACCGACAGCTTCTTACGGGCAACTCATCAACAAAAATACTGCCGATAGGGGCATTTAGAACAAGTGACTCTTTTGAAATTCGTGCAAAATTTGTCCCGAGTCACCTTAATCTACAGAAAGTCATCTCTGGTGCTTCAGGCACTGGTATTGGTGCTTCAGGCACCAACTTGCTTAAGACCACACTGTTTTGGGTTTTGGTGCTTCAAGTGCCAAAAAAGGCACTTCTGGCACCAACTCTGCAAATGGCGCTTCAGGTGCCAGAATACCAAAATTCACCGTTTTGGATCCAAATTTCATCTTTTTTGCTACTTTTGCCCCAAATGCCTAAAATTGATATACCTGCAAATAAAACATGAAAATACCTTTCTTTAAAGTACAATATCCTCATAAATAAGCATAAAATGTATACTTAAAATAACATATTATTTTGGTATATCAAAATCCCCCAAACTTAAATGTTATTTGTCCTCAAGTGACACTTTTACTACATAAAAGCATTTGACTTAGGATAGAGATTAACTTATAACTTCTATACTTTAGTTCAATAAATAAAATAGTAAATTTTAAGAAAACCCTTTAATAACTTAGATTCAGACTCTAACTCTAAGAGTACTTAGTAATCAAATCTAAGATTTCTGAATCTCTATTCTTTTCAAGAAGAATTGTAATTTTTCATATCAAGGATGCTTAAAACATTCATATGAAAAAGAATTTCATGAAAACTTTACTAGTAATGCCACTAATACTCCAATACAAGTTTGGAAAATGTAATAAATCCTTTTCTTTAAGTTGATTCAAGCGAAGCCAATGTTTGATTAGGCATCTCCTCAAGCTTCTCCTCACTCATTTTTCTTTTCTTTTCTTTTCTTTTATTTTCTTTTTCTTCTTCTTTTTCTTTTCACTTTTTTCTTATTTAGGTTCTTTTTAACCCTTTTTTTTCTTTCTTTTCAAGTGAGGATTACTATATCTGAATAGCTTTTAAAAATTTTCAACTTCACTATCCTCTTCTTAAATTCAAAACTTCTTACCTTTCTTCACTTTATAAATTCATATTAGTTTATGATTTTTCATAAAGTTTCAATCTTTTCTTCTTACATAAAACTCTAAACTTCTTAATACTTGAATAATACAATTTCCTTTACTTTAAATAGTAAAACAAAGTCTTATCTTATCATACCAGACATCTTTAACTTTAGAATTGACCTTCATTATTAAAAAAAATTACCTAAATTTACGATAATGTTCACAAACATATGTATAGTCATTTAAAGTTAAATCATAATATCCCATGACATGTTAAATTAATTTTTAAAATATAGTTAATTGAGGACAAATAAAATTTAGTTTACTTCTTTTTAAAAGAAATTTTTCTTTCCCCCAAACTTAAAGTTTTAAGTAATTTAAAAATGTGCTAGCATAAAATTTAGTTGGTGAAAGAAAATAGTAAATGCATGAAAATTAAAACTAACCCATAGAGGATTTCTAAATATGAAACTGGGCTTTGGCATACTATAGGTATTGACTTAAAAAATGCTTGCAGGCTTTAAAGCATTAAATGAAACATAATATATTTTAAAGGATTTGCTAAAAAAATTGAAAATACTAAAAATGCATAAAAAGTAAAAATCTATACTTACTATTATAAATTACATCCACAACACATCATTAAAATGAAAGATCTTAGTACAATAGTTTTAAAACAACAAAAAAATGACAACATATAAAAATAACAAAGAAACATCAAACAAACTAACTTCTAAGATATAAATCTTCATCACTTTACTCATCATCATCTTCTTCTTCTTCTTCTTCATGATCTGGAGCCTAAGGAGTGAACCTAGGGCAAGTTGGAAAATCCATATTATACTCACCCCTAAGATATCTAACCATAGCCTCCTCATAAGCTATATCATGTTGAACTCTCCTCTGGTTATATTCAACATTGTAAGCATTCCTTGCTTCAATTCCTCCAATCATATTTTTCATATTCACAATATCCATTTGTTGAATCATGAGCTGCTCCATAACATCTTCAAGTGAAATAAAGCAAGAAGTAGATGCCCCTGCAGCAGAAGTAGAGGGTCTATCACTACCCCAACTTCTAGACTCAACAAATGATTTAGCCTTTGAACCATATGCTTCTCAATAGGATTTTGGGGTTGCAGCTTTTCCTCATTTCTATGGGACTCTACTCCTGATTGCTCACACAAAGTGAAAATCAGGGAAGGGTAACCCAAACGACTAGCTGTAGCACTACTCGCTATACTTCGAGCAGATGAACTATAAGAGAACCAACAACTACTGCCTTCATTTTGTGAATGGAGAAGTTTAGCATAGCTCTATCCTTCCTTACTTTGCTTAGATGATTTGTTGGTAGTAATTTAGCATAGATGAAGTGGTGTCATACCTTTGACTGAATAGTCATCAAGGAAGCGGAGAAGTTAACTTTCTTCTTATTTTTAATCTTCATTTTCTCCTCTTTTGTTAGTAAAAAAGGCAGTCACTTTATCTAGTGACGAATCAGTCATCACAAANCGGACGGTGGAGCAGCCCAAGCCATCCAGTAATTACTAGCTATCTGCAGGACTTGAAAGAGGATCTGGGCACAAAGTATCAGTGGCACTAAAGCACCTTTATATGCTTTTGTGATATACTTCCAGTAAACCCAAAACCCAACTCTTCCTTTCTCCCTTTCTTCTTCTTGCACAAGTTGGCCTTTCTGAATCTCTGTTTCATTAGCTTTAGAGTTTAGTGCATCTTTCTTATCTTCATCAAGAGTCTGCTTGCTACTTTTACTATTATCTGAACTGTCATCTTTAATATTGCTTGAATTATCTTTAGCAAGTTCCATATTGTCAAGAACTGATAGAGCTTCTTTATGAGCGCCTACTAATTCCATCAAGTTCCTTCCAGAAGTGATTATGTCATTGTATTTACCCATTTCCGTTATCTTTCCATCTTTCATTACCTGACAAGAAAGTTTCAATCTATTCAATATTTGCATCCAAAGTTAATATGAAAGAGTTATGGAACTCACCAATATAAGATCAGCACTCGGCAAAAATTCAACTTGGTGGGTGACATAGACTATGGTTTTAGAAGCCAAAACCCCAAGCAAGCATTCCTGTTATTAGAAGTATGGTTGTCAATGGCTTTAATCATTTGATGATAAAATATTATAGAGAATTACAGATGAACTTAAGAAATTATAATTATGGCTAATACATTATATGACTTTGAGTATTAGATAGGATAAAATTCATAAATTGCTAAGATGAGTGTTGCCAAATTGAGAATGTTTGGGGACAACATGAATAAAAATTATATTAGACAAAGCGCGGTGGCAACATCTATTGAATGCAATGTAGAAAAATAGATTTTGATAGTTTGAAATTTAAAATGCAGAAAATGTGCTATCAGACAAGTGTACGATATTAGTGTCAAAATATTAGAAAGAAAAAGATGTTGGCCTAATAATATGGATAAAAGTTATTTGCATAGAATATATTTAATGCCTGGTATAGTACCTAAATGGAAAAGAATGGAAAAAAAGAAATCATAAAAATGGCCCCAAAAGAGTTGGGATAAAGCCAATGATGAGGACGACCACAATGATGATGATAATGTTGTTGTTAATAGTGTTTTAAAATAGGTTTAACATAAGACTAGTGAAGCATAAAAAATAAATTACTAATGCTATGTATATGGATATGACAAAAATAAATTACCTATAATATGTAAATGGATATTACAATTTTAGAACATTACTAGTCATAATAANCACAGATCATGTAAGTACCAAGCAAACATTGCAACTCTATCAGCGTCAACACTCATGATATTGATGATCTCCCCACTGGTACGACCTTGCCTTGCATTGCTAGACAGGGTAAGACCCTTTTGATAAATAATTGATACCAGAAATGACCTGACTCTCATACCAATTTGTTGTAATCTAAAGTACCAATGCCTCTGTGTAAGGCATTCAAATATTTTTGCAATTATGAATGACATAACTAAAACATAACCTTCATTAGCAAATGTCTGGTTACCGTTAAGAAACTGAACAAAGTAATCAATAAGATAGGGACCAACATAGGAAGCAACGGTATAAAGAAGCGCATATATGGATGTAAGTAAGATAAGTCTCCAGGAAGATAAGATTAATGCCTTTGCTAAATTGAAAGAAGTTATATGAGCAGACCCACTGTTATTGTCATCACCACTAGTTGCTTTGCAAGCTTCAAGTTTGCCTTTAAAAATAGGTAGAAATCCATCAACACTATCTCTGTGATCCAGCTGTGGTACATCTTTAATGTCTAAAGTCTTCTTATTACCAAAAGCAATTAATGGATTCATCCAAGAGAAGGTTAGGATGCTAAGAAAACTAGCATTTGTGAACAAAGAGACATTACCAATACCACCATCACTCTCGCTTGGTTCACCATTAGAACTACTTACCCCACCATTCAAGAGAGATTCTTGGAGATGATTACTCCCATCTTCAACCCTCTTTCCAAACAACCCAGTATAATTAAGAATGAGAGCAGATATAAGAGACCCAAAATCCAATAACCACATATGGGTTCCCATGATCCCAAGCTTTCTATAACAGAAAAAATCTAAGGCAATGGAGAAGCAGGTAATGAGCAAGTAGACACCCCACCATATCTTAAGAACAGCAGGGAATCTATTCTCACTACATGGAAGGAAAGCGAAATGCAAGTAAGCCGCAATGACAAGCCATGTGATTGCTCTAACACCCAAATCCAATTGGGTGGCATGTTCTTTAACAAAGGCCCCTTTGCCATCACCATACCAGAAGATATCATAGATGCACAGGAAGATATAAAACAAGCATAGCATCGAGCAAGTTGAGACCGTGGCTTTGTAATACAGAAATCTATCTTGTTTTGATCTATCTTTACTCAAACCTCCGCCACTGGACCGCCTACATAACCAGAGCAAAGACAAGACAACCAAAAACAAAATGTGGCAGGAAGCAGAGAACAAATGAAGAAAACAAGGTTCTAACAAGAATCCATCTCTTTGATTCAGAAGGGAGGCTCGCATACCGTGAGCCACATCCTGTAAAAACTCCATCTTTGCCTCTCTCTCTCGCCCAGTTGCTTAAAAGAATATTCAATCTTCAAAATTTTTGCTTCATGAACCGAACGAAGGAGGGTATTGGGGTTATATATTCTACAAGTCAAAATGAGGCTCCTTGGCGATCAAGTTTGCTGGTTTGTCGTTTCAGGGGGAGAAATACCAAGTGGGTCCAAGTTTTCGTGAGAAAATTAGCGATGCCGTACACCATCGAAGAGGGTTGCGGGCGGGGAAATTAGGCGGGTTCGATTTGTCCTTCATGTGTTATTTTGGATCTTCTTCTGTCCCGGACTTTTTTAGGTTAAAATGTAGCATGCATGATTGCATGAAGATTGTCTGAATTGAATCATTGCTATATTTGCAGGGGTTCATGTTATTGATTCAAGCGTATTTATTTCATTTTTGTACACAAAAAAAAGTAGAAATTAAATTACTATTTTTAAATGTGTTGGCTTTCCACAAATAAACCATTTGAAATTAAATTATAAAATCGATTTATGAGGTATATTCGGCTTGAATCTAACTTTAAATGATTGATGGATCTAGTACAAAAGAGCAAAATGTGGTAATAGAGAATTATCTAAGTAACGCAGATACAAATATCGAGACAAAGGCACGGCACGTAATATGAGGATACAATATAATTGAAAAAAATAGAACACGACACGTCATTGACACATATTTATATTTAATTAATTATTCATATTAAAAGACATCACAAAACAAAGTATACAACAACAACAACAATAATAAAGCCTTAATCGTACTACAAGGGGTCGGTTATATGAATCTTTTTTCTCCATTGCATCCTATTTAGAGTCATATTTTCATTTAGTTCTAATAAATTAAGATCATTTTTATACAATAAGCTCAAGTCTTCCTAGGTCTACCTTTGACTTTCTGAACATAAGTCGAATCTAAAACATCTACTCTTTTAGTCGGATCATCAGATGGTCGACGCTTAATATGACCAAACCATCTAAGACGACTTTCTCTAATTTTGTCCGTCACAGGAGCTACACCAACCCTATCACAGATATAATCATTTTGCATTTTGTCTTTAAATGTAAAGTCACTCATCCACCTAATCATTCTCATCTCGGCAATACTTAACTTAGCATTATGCTTTTCTTTTAATGGCCAACATTCAGTGCCATAGAGCATTGCATGTCTGACCACCGTCGTATAAAAATTTCCTTTCAGTCTAAGCAGCAATTTTCTATTACCCAAAAGGCCCGAAGCATTCCTCCACTTCAACCAAACAACTTGAATTGTACTATTAACATCCCCATCTATATCACCATCACTTTGAACAACAGACCCGAGATATCTAAATCGTTCACACCTTTTAATAATCTGATCACCCAAAGTTACACTTCTGTCACTAGAGCTACTACTACTAAAATTACATTCCATGTATTCAGTTTTAGTTCTACTCAAATGAAGGCCTTTAGACTCCATTGTAGACCTCCATAATTTATGTTTTTCCTGGGCTTTTTCTCTCGTCTTATCCATAAGAAGGATATCATCAGCAAAAAACATACACCAAGGTACATCCTCCTGTAAATGTCCAGTAAAACCATCCATAACTAAAGCAAAAAGATATGGGAAGTCGATCCCAGATGTAATTTGATGCGCCAAAATAAATTGCTATTTTATTTATACATTTTATGTTTATTTTGGTGATAATGCCAGAACTGGTGCCCGAGGCGCCATTTTCCAGAAACTTGCTCTAGAGGCACCATTTTCCATAAACTAGTGCTAGAGGTGTCATTTTATATTTGCATGTGGCTGTTTAGAAAACTTGATGCTCTGGCTTGGATTATACTTTTCTTGTTTAGAATTATTAATAATCTAGATTGCTTCTCCTAAATTTAGTAAACTAGTACTTAAATTAGTTAATAAATAAGCTTATAAAGGAACAAGAATCAATAAAATCCTATAATTTTCATATCTAAAAATAATTTAAGGGTCCAAATAAGCATGCTATTAATAATTTAGAATTAGTACAAAACAAGTTGATCCTAGAAAAATAAAATAATAAACAAGTAACAAACAAAGTTTGATTCAATCATATGGTATATACAAACACAAGAAGTTTGTTTAATAAAATAGAGAAATAATAAAGGATTGTTAAGCATACAAGCTGAAAAGAAATATAAATATCCCAAACGAAGTATCATATTTATGTATAAAAACAGAAAATTAACAAACAATAAGTCATATCATTCTTAAAAAAAAGTATCAAATCAACACAATAGTTCAAATAATTTAAAACATCAAAATGCTAAAAAATAATTATAAACTATTTAGAACTTACAATTTTGATGGAAATCAAAGACATCAACATCTATGGGGAGTCTCAGCTTATCATCAACTAAGTTGTTGGAAATACAAGACCCTGAGATCGAGGCTTGAACAATACTTTTGCTACACGATGAAATTACGGGAAGAAATCTCAAATGTGATGTTTTTCTGAGTTTTGTGGTGAGATAACTTATTAGCAGACGCTTTGGCAAATCTTCCTAAAGAGTTCGCCTGCCCAGCAGAGGACCATGTTCCAATTTCAGTACAAGGATGACGGGTTCTTTCTTAAAAGGACATGGGCAACCCTTCACAAAATAAATGTCTACGTGACAGTAGCGGCCATCAAGAAGGAAGAAAAAAAAGATTAGTGATAGTCGTTCATTGAATATTTGTAGTCTGGGAGACTACGGGAAGACAGTTCCATAGTAAACCAAATCAAGTAACGAGCATTGTCTTAAACTCTAAGAACAAAATCCTTTACCGCGGTTTTTTTTCCAGATGTGGCTACGATGTTTAAGCAAATCTAAAGCCCAAGACATTATTAAAGAAGTCCACTATGGCCTTTAGGACGCAGTCAGAGCCAAAAATGAAAATGAAAATAAAGAGACTTGGATACTATTGGCCGGAGATAATGATAAATTGCTTGAAAGTTGCTTAAAGGTGTCACTAGTGTCAGGTGCATGAGGTGGTCTTACACCAGCCTCCAAATATGCTACACTCGATAATTGCACTGTGATCGTTTGAGTGTTGAGGCACAAACATAGTGGACCCTATAGGCCTTTCATCATCTAGAGGCCACCGGTTCATTATGGCCACTACATACTACTTCAAATGGGCAGAGACAATGCCGCTCAGAGAAATGAAGGCAAATCAGGTTTTCCAGTTCTTCAAGACACAAATTACCAATAGAACTACTCTCTCTTAGAATAGCAATTGCGAACAAAATAACCAAACAAGAAAATGCAAAAAACTTGGCTCGAAGAACTTAAAAGTTTGGAGGGCAAGCATTTGCAAGCTCAACAAAACTTGAAAATGTATCAAGCAAATATGATACAGGCCCATGACTAGCTGGTTCGTTCAAGATTGTTCCAAACTGACAATTTGGTCTCGGTACTCTGAATACCTATTCTTGCACATCGCAAGATATGTGAAAAATTTGAACCAACGTGGAAGGGCTTGTACATTATCGAAAAGACATACTCAGGAGGATCCTACCATCTGTTCAACTGCTAGGGAGAAAGAATTATACCTCTAATCAATGGGCGGTATTTGAAAAAATACTATGCGACATGAAAAAGAAAATGACCCGTCTTGTAAATTGGGGGACAATGAGTTTTATCTATTTCAATCTCTTTCCATTTGCAAATTGAAATCTCTACTTTTGAAAAACTCTCTGTCGGCACAATTTTTTGGGGGTGATCCTATGGAATCGATCGGTCGCTGGAATCAGAATCTCGTCGCCCGCTTCGGAGGGACATTTAATTTATATATATATATTTAAGTTTAGAAAAATATGAAATCATACTGATCTCATATCTTTCAAATTTTAGATGAAAGAGCACTACACCTCAAGCTATGTATCTATCTCAAAAGATAGACACATGACTTGATAGTGAGGCTCAATCAAATAAACTTAGAAATGTTTGACACATGTTTGTCTGTGAAACAATTTTATTATAAGCTGAAAAGTTCTCCTATTTAATATTAAAAATTAAATAGTGTTTATATTAAGCTGGGTTCTTAAAAGTTTCTTATAAAGGCAAGCCCTTATAGTTAATTACATCTTAGATAACCGAAGTCACCTAAGCAAACTCTCGTTAAAAATCAAGGTATATTGTCTTCAAGAATTTCAAAGGATATGAATTTTCAAAAGATTGGACAAAGAGGTGTAAAATGAGAGTGGCTCAAATTTAAAACATTTATTTTTGGAATCCAAAGGAAGAAGAGTTAGGAGATGTCACAGATCCTGAGGAGAACCTCGGTAACTTACCAAGTTATCCTACTATTTGGCTTCAATTTAGATGAGAAATTATTTAAATGTTTCATTCTACTAATTTTATTAGTTAGGGCTTACATTCATGTGAAACGATTACACAAATAGCGTGTAAGATGTGAGAAAGTAGGCGTACCAAATGACAACCTCAGAATCCTAAAACAGGTTAGGGCTTATATTGTATAGCACAACCATACAATGATTTAAAGATGAGTTGAGTATTTATGTCACACTAGGCGGACATCATCAAAATCATATGGCTCAGTTATTTAAGTCTAAGGAATGGCTTAGTTGTAGTAGACATGTTTGCTGTTGAAGATGGTCATACTACCCACAATACTAGCTCTAAGCTCCTCGTAGGGGTAAGTTTAAGATTAGAAGTGTCAAATTGTAAATATTGATAGAAGTATCAGGTTTAGAGGTCAAGTTTTCTAATGTGTCAAGTTATAATGTCAAATTAAATGTTTCCTAAGATCATGGTTATTTAAATATTATGGAGGATGTTAATGTTGATTAGAGCGACACCAGTTAGGATCACACGATTCCCTCGTTCCGGTATCACTTTTTTTATTTTGAACTTACTTAGCTTTAACAGGTTAAGAAACCCATTTAAATCGTGGAGATCTCATTAGCAACCATGGGTTACCTCCTCCGAGGGACTCCCGTAAATTTAAAAGGACGTTTTAAGTTTAGTGAAATTTCAAAGGATTTATGGTTACCTTTGAAACAATTTGCTTTAGGTTTTGAAAATGTTGAATATTATTTGAAAAAAAAAAGCTTTTTTAATTTTGCAAGTGAAGTAAGGAACTCACCCAATCATTTTATAATATTTGCAACAAGTAAATGATAGAAACTAAGTAACACTATAAAAGCATACTTTTCATCTTCTTGGCATTCCCATTGAAAGATTAGCTTTTGCAACATGCATATAAGTTTGCAGAAATTTAAATAAATTACAAGAGTAGATGAAAGTGTATCTAACAGACTCCGAACAATGATTTATTGAGTCCCAAAAGATCTTAATGGATGATTTTAGTACAAAATATAACAAGTTTAATTTGTCCCTCAAAATATCTAAGAGGCTACAAAGTGTTCGGGGATTGACCCTAAACTACTTTAAAGATCTCTTGAAATATTTGAGTTCATTTTGAACTTATCATATTGTTTTATTAATCATCCCAGGGAAAATTAAAACTACCCCATTACTCGATGAATCTTTGACATTTTAACCATCTCGAGGAGAGTCTACTTAATTAATCAGTTGATATTTCACTTAAAAGTTATGTTGGTGAATACCTTTAGGGCAATTTTAGGTCATTAAAGACTTTTGTACCCACCATTAAAGTTGGGATGATAATGTTAATCATCAATCACATTATCTTCTAAATCCCATCAAACAAGTTTTAAAATCAAGCCTAGCTCACTACCAAGCCCCCTTAATAAATTTAATGGGAGGAAGATTAGTAAGTGTTAGATGTTTAATTTAGGTGATATGGATCTTGATTAAAAGAAGTCACATTATCA
Source organism: Phalaenopsis hybrid cultivar (assembly GCA_002079205.1). Taxonomy (NCBI): domain Eukaryota; kingdom Viridiplantae; phylum Streptophyta; class Magnoliopsida; order Asparagales; family Orchidaceae; genus Phalaenopsis; species Phalaenopsis hybrid cultivar. Next base: position 229,930 of record JXCR01133523.1, read on the forward strand.
TTAATTTTGTACTAAATCATAAGTGAAATATCATCTTCTTCGCTTAAGCCCATCACTTGGAAATCATTTGATTTTGGTTAACTTCCATATCTGATAATTTAGAAAATTCATAATTTTATTTTTATTATGGAAAAGGTGACAAATTGGTTTCAACCTTTTACCCATTATGTTTCAATCATCCAAACATATTCATTAGGATGAAAATTACCCACTTCCCCCTTGGTTAATCCTAAATTTTGATTAAGGAACCAAAAGTCTAAAAAACCACTTTACTTTTAATTATTCACCTCAAAACTTATGAAGCATAATTCAAGTGACTTAAGATATTTTAGAATACCATATTCATAAGGTAATTAAAACATCAGAGGAGGAAAATGTGGTTTTTTTAACTTATATTTAATTTAAATAATTATTTTAACCTAGAAAATAGGATTTTCAAAGTTAATTTATTTAATCAATCAAAATAAAGTTTTTTAGTTTATTAGAAAAGTATTAGAGGTTCCCTTAGGCCAGAGAAAACACTTAGTAAAAATGCTATGATTTTCTAAATTAAGTTTTAATTTAATTTTGTAATTATTCATTATTTTTTTAATGATTTAANGAGGTATGTCTACCAGATCCTATGTCGTATCTTAGTGGGTCATATTTATTTAAGTGTATAGATGGTTTCTTAAGCAATGCATACTGAGTTTTAATCGTCCTTCAAGGTATCCAAAAGAGTTTGAGAAAGGTCCAAGGACCGGGTCCCCGAGCATCTCACAATCCCTTGGAACATCCCGAGTTCGTTCAAACTCATTATTTTCCTTAATAACTCATCCTTTTCATATCCTTATGCTTAATGAATTGATGTCCTAGCCAACCCTAAGGATATGGTAATTATCACTTGATGTTTTATTTATAAATTATATAGGTAAAGACTCTTAGGGGAAATTTGGTCTAATTAAGGAACTTAGCACTTTGATTTTAAAGATGGGTGTTTTCATTCGTTTTTCTCTCTTTTATTTTAGAAGGAGTCACCAGCCTGTTGATTGTGTATACTTTCCTTATTCGAATAAATCTCCATCCCGAATCAGATCAGTTATTCGAAGAGGAGAAGTCCAAATAAGAAGGAACATATGACAAAGCGACAAACAAGAGAAAACACAAAACGTGGAGAGCATACATGCGGTAAACCTTGCAATGATAGGTTAGGAGTGTCCGCCTAAACAAGATCGGGTGAAATCACCTTAAACTGATATCTGTGAAAGAATACCTACATAAACTACCCAAAACTAGAGAGTCAGGTGTAGGAGCCTGTCCTGGGGTCAAGAGCACTCCCAAGGGGACGTATCTCACTTGGTTAATTAAATCTTGGGGGTACCTAAGAATACTCTCGATAAAAGGAGTTTCACTTCGATTATCGTGAACCTAGGGCAATAAGTAATCAATGGAAGGTTATTCTATGTAGGAACAGTCTCGATGCTTCAAAACTCACGCTAAGTCATCGGGTAAAGAGTGAGCCTCTCACATCCCGAATGGATAGCGGCTCATCGGCACACAGAGCCCACAAAATAACCAAAGTCAACTTGACTGATATATTTCGACACGTCAAAGCACGTCCGAGCCTGTCGGCACTATTTTTGGTGTGGGGTTTGCCCGTAAGAAGCTGTCGGTCATCGGAATTGAAATCCCGNCTACTTGTATTTTTCTTAAGTGCTCTTGATCACAAGGAACTCAGAAAACTACTTTTCAAAATTTTTCTAAGTGTATTTAATTTAATATAATTATTTTTGTACAAACATACAATGTTTCTTAAAAGATCAACTTTAGTGCTTATACTTAATCAAATAATTCTCAAAGTTTTACAGTGAGTTAAAATGATTTTTACACACAATTTTGTCATGAGGAACAAACCCATAAAATTTCAAGCTATGGTGAGCAATGCTTAGCCATAATGAATTGAAATACCACAGAGTGTGTTTAATATTAAAAATGAAAGAGTTGTCAAATAATTTTTATTTTTGGTTTTTGGTCCACATTATTCTCCTCTGTCCACTGACCAAGCGGGTATTTTTAGTTTATTTTTATGATTTTTCTATGAAAAGATATGAATTTTTGAAGTTCTAGCATTTAAATAAATTAAAAAATCCATATTTTTCTACTTAAACACGCGACGCGACCTTAACCTCGGCAGCTCCAAAGTCTCCAAGCGGCGCTCTAGTATTCAATGTTGCTAGCCACATAGCCACCTCATCAGAACATCTTTTCATTCCATTCACTAGCCCAATGCGATCTCAACCATCCATGAAATAAACTTGTGATCGAATGACATCCATTCATCGTCCCCAAGTGACCTAACTCATAAGTCATCCACAATAAAAACTTAAGATCTCAAGCTAAACTTAACCAAATCCCTTTGGATTTGTTCCTACACCTTCATCTACTCAAGATGAACATATTTATACGGCATGTACGATATGAAATACAATAAAAATGTATGAAGAATCAAACGAATCTTGGTTCAGAGTTAAGGCTCAATAACTTTTTTTAGAGCGGAGGCCTCAATCATATGGTTGTAGCAGCTTCGATTGACCCCAACAAACCTCCAGATGAAGTCATATGCCCTAGTAAATTTTCTAGGTATGATTTTGATCAAATTAGATTTCAAGTGTTGATCGAAGTCTATGCTAGGGGCTCTCTGTGATGGGGCTTTTGTGGGGAATCAACTCCTCTCACTTAGAGGATGGTGTGTGCATAGTTAATTGGAGTTTGGTGGAGTGCAAAGCTATGGGGAAATCTATCCTAGTTTTTCCTAAATTTTGAACTCAAAATTGAGCTCTCACTAGAGAATCTAGTGGGGAAATATGGTGGGCTTGAGCTTAAGAGTTCTTGGAGAGTGTCTGGAAGTAATTGGGAAGAGTCTCCCTAAGGAAATTGGCTTGCCTTATGTTTTGGCCATGGGAGAGGGGTTTAAATAAAATGGTTTAGGGTGGCTATTAGGGCCCATTAGTGGGTGCAAAATAATGCTTATGTGGAGGCTTTTAAAGTGTCAAAGCCAATTGGAATGGGCCAACTGAGATGGGTGAGTTTGGGTTTTGATGGAGGAATGAGGCTCTCGATTTTAGTGTTTTCTAATGACTAGTGTAGCAGGCTAGAGCAAGAGGTAGCCAGCCAGCCAAGTGAACTAGGGGTAGGTTTAATTATGCTTAACTCTTAATGGTATGGCATGATGGCAAGTATATTTTGGCTTAGGCCTAAAAATGGATAAGATCTCCTAAATCAAGGAACCATTGGTCCATAGCTCACATAGGATGGGCTAGGTGAGTTTATCCTAGTCACTAGGGTCTAGAAGGTGGCTGTAGAGTCTTTGGTTTGGTCAATTTTGCAGGACTTGGTCAATTTTGGTGCTTGGGTTCAATTTAGGTCAAATTGGCTTGAAGTTTATTTTCTGTTAGGCTATCCATGACATTGGACTCAATTTATTTATCAAGATGGTGTAGATGATTGTCACAAAGTGTTTAGAAAAGATTTGGAGTGATTTTGAATCAATTTAGAGGTTCAATTTGAATGAACTTGAACATTTGATCAATTGGGGATGTTGGGTTAGACTTGGGTTTAGGTTTGGCTAGAGTTGGGCTAAGTCCAAATTGAGGGTTCAAAATGGTCTAAGGGGGATGTTATGAAGAGTTCACAATATTAATTGGGTGTCAATTTTGGATTTGGGCATTCAATTTGGTGACATTTGGAGATATGGCTAAATTGGGGCAAAATTGGGGATTTTGAACTAAGTTGATTTTGAGTGAAATTTTATTTTGGACAAGGTCAATTAAAGGTTCAATTTGATACAGGGGAGTGCTTTAAAACAATTATGATGCAAAATTGGTGCAATTGGATAGGATTGGAGGTTCAATTAAGTGAGATTTTGATTTTAGGTCAAATTGGGGCTTTTTGATTTGGATCAGAATTAGATTCAAATGTGGGTCAATTAGGATAGGATTTGGTTTCAATCAGGCTTAGACATGATTAATTTGAGTTTATAATTGAAATTGGAGAATATTTGGATCAAATTGGTGGGCATTGGGGTGAATTGGGGTAATTGGGCCTTTAAAGGCAATTTGCGGCTTTTGGTTAAAATAGGAAAAATTGGTCAAATTGGGCTCAATTGAAGGGTCCAAATTGTTTTTGGGGAAGATTGAAATGATTTTTAAGGTTTTGGGACAGTTTGGGCCATCAAGGGTATTTTGGTAATTTTGGCAAAATGAGGGTTATTTCTATAATTTTGGCAAATTTTGGGGTTTTGGGCAATTTGGAAGGTTTCAAATTGTTTTAAATGATTTTTGAACAATTTGGGTATTTTAGGTAAAATTAGGAATTTTGGTCAAACTTAGGGTTTGGGGATGTTTTGGTAAATTGGGTATATTTGGGGGCAAAAGGCTAAGTTAGGTATTTTGGTGAAATTGAGGTGCTAACCACCCTATTTGAGCCATGTAACAATGGAATCTCTATTTGGGTCCTCTTTATGCTAGTCTTATCTAAACCCTACCCTAAAGCTAGTGGGTCTAAGAAACCATCTACATTACTCTCCCAAAAGATCAAGGGATCAAAGTTAATCATGTTTGGGATTAGGGTGGTGGGTGGGGTGTAATGTGCAAGTGTGAGAGTGATAGCAACCATAACCACACCACCTGACCCTAAGGTCAAGCAATCCTATGGGAACTCTCCTTGAGCTCCCATATAGTGGTTCTACCTATTAAGTGCTAGGGTTAGGACCAATGTATGAAACATCATGTTAAGCAAAGAAGAGTTTAGAATTTCTAATGGTGAGGGTTCCTTCTCTAGTTTTCTAAGAGTAGCAAACATGAAAGTATTATGGCTAGAACTTAGGATACTAAATAAAAAAAAACTAGAGCTCAACCAAAAGTGAGGTCAACAAATGGACCCCCAAAAGATGGGGTGTGTCGGGTAAGCACACCGCACGTATTGGCGTTGACTAACGAGATCAACAAAACCAACATAGACTTCTAAGTAAATATAGTTAGAACGAAGAGTAGAATTGAGTGATAGTTGTTTTTTCTAGGGAATTGGAAAGTGAACACTAAATCAAAATTGAGGAACCAAAATTCTAGTGGGGATTAGAAGGCAAGGGATCCCGAAAATGACCACAACGATCATGATGAAGATTCAATTTCAATTTGATTGTTAGAAAATTTTGATTTTGATCGCAATGTCTTAGGAGGATGGGAATACAAAATTTGGTACTGACCTTGAGATATAAATTTAAACTTAGGTATCAACTCCGGAAAGTAGAATCAGATACCTTACTCCATTTAAGGTGGCCTCATACTAATCTTGAAAGATGAGAATAGGATGTCATACTTCATTTAAGGTGGCTTTAAACCTATCTCGAAGAATTGAGTAGAGAATTAGATGCTTTACTCCATTTAAGGTGGTCTTAAACTGATCTTGAAAGATGAGAATATGATGCCTTACTCTATTTAAGGTGGTCTTATACATATCTCAAAGATTTATGTCACATTAGGGAGGAAAGCTCTAGGACTCAAATCCAACCAAAATGTTGACAAGGAGGATATCTGCTACATTGGGGAGGAAAGCGCTGGGACTCACATTCAACTAAAGGGGTAGTGGGAAAATATATATGTCACGCTAGAAAGGAAAGCTTTCAGACTCATATCCTACCCAAAGGGTGACAAGGAAAATATTTGCTACGTTGGGGAGGAACGTGCTGAGACTCATATCCAACCGAAGAGGTAGTGGGAAAATATATTTGCCATGTTAGGGAGGAAAGCTTTAGGACTCATATCCAACCCAAATGGTGACAAGAACATTATTTTTTACATTGGGGAGGAAAGCGCTGAGACTCATATCCAACCGAAGAGTTAAAGGAAAAATATACATGTCACGTCAGGAATGAAAGCTTTGGGACTCATATCAAACCCAAATGGTGATGAGAAAAATATCTACTACATTGGAGAGGAAAGTGTTGGGACTCATATCTAGCCCAAGTGGTGGTGGAAAAATATATCTCTCACACAAGGAAGGAAAGCTCTGGGCCTCATATCCAACTCAAATGGTGATGAGGAAAATATCTTCTAGTTGGGGAGGAAAGCGTTGGGACTCACATCCAATCCAAGAAATAGCAAATAAAAATATATATCAGATCTCAGTACTGATCCCGAGAACAACATAAAAATAATGTAGAGAATTTGTGGTACTGAGCTCATAAATATGCGTCATGTGAAGAATGACAATGATCATAAAAATTTGTAATATTTTGTGCATAGTGTGAAACTCCGTGGGGATGTGAGGAAATTGGTGCAGATAAAGATAGTCATGTTGCACAAATAAAGAGTAAAAAACATCGAACTTGAGAGAAACAAACTCAACGAAACTTATCATTTTCTTTTCTTGTTGTCTTTATTAAATTTATATATCAAATTACTTTTTCAAATCCTTTTTTGTTGGTTGATTTTCAAAAACAAGTATAAATTTTAATATCAAACGTTTATTATATTGTTCTTCATTCATTATAATCCAAAACCAACGTAGGGTTCCACGATTCTTTATCAATCGCACAAAAGGGAAATTTTACAAACATGTTAAACTCTGAAAGAAATTTCATTAATCTGCTTCAAACTAGTGTTACATACTGAATACATGATGAAAGCACCAAAAGGGACAACATGCTGAGTACATCTTGAGACATCACATGATGAATACATATCTGACACATCATATGCTGAATACATATCTGACACTTCATATGTTGAATACATATCTGACACATCATACGCTCAATACATATCATAAATACTACTCTGGCGTAGCACAAAAGGTGGCAAAACTGTTTATATGTCCTCTATTGGAAGATCTCCTGATTAAGCTGACCTACTAAGCCACGCTCCAAGACAAGAATTCCTTTTACGTGTACTTAGAGGTGCAACAATCTCATAGCTTGTAGGGGCACGCAGCTCCTCTGACTCTGGATCTAGTCAAAACCCATATGGCATCTTGTTATTTTCCATCCTTCCGAAAGTTACAGACACTCTACGGTGTCGTACCCCTAGAATGCAGTGCTTAGCTAAGCGTGCTCCATTTCCCTTAAAAATTAATATTAAACCCATCATCTGTGGAATCTCAACAGATCCTCTGAATTTCCTAAGGCTGATAACATTAATTTCTTTTCTGATTAGAATATTGCTTTTGCTCATGAAGGACACCGTGCAAAAGGGCCTCACAAAATCATGGTTATCTATGTGTAGAGGGATATAATCTCCTTTATCGTAGATGTTGATTATACAACTTTTGGGAATGTGATGCACCAACAATATATGAATTTTTAGATCTATAATCTATACTCAATGTTGGTGATATTGTGATTTAAAGGAAGGTATTTTTCATGTTTTATTGCAGGTTGAAGATTTTTAGCACTTAGAGCAAAAAGAAAGCAAAAAAGATGGAATTTGGAGTCAAAAGAGTATTTTGGAGAGAAATACTCAACACCAATGATGCCAGCATGAAGGAAAGAGTCCAGAATAGTGGGAGTGCCGACGACGCCAGACTGGGCGCCGACGGTGCCATTTTACAGCGAGCTCTAAATTTATTTCAGGCCACTGATGCCGATGACACCAATGTCGGTGCTGGGCAAATTTTTAGAAGATTCGATGAATCTGGATGCTTTTTGAAGATTTACTTGGCACATCTCTTGGAAAATTGACATTATGCTCTATTTAGAGCAGAAATTGATCAACAAATCCCTTAGTGTCTCATCATTTTCTGTGTTGAGTTTTGAGTTAGTTCTTTGAGTTTGGTGATGAGTCAAACTATGATTTCTCCTCTAAGAGTTATTGTAGAGAGAGAGAAGTGAGAGATTTCTTCTTCCTTACATCTTCTAAGAGAAAATCAAGAGTTCTGTAAAGAGAGAAAGAGACTCAAGAGGAGCTTTATGGGATTTGCTTTGAGGAAGAGTTACATATAAGAGGTATTTATTTATTATTGTTTCATAAAATTTCTTTTATTTATGAAATTCATGTTTTGTTGTATCTTACTCATGAGTTCTGAGTAGTCTTCTTTATCTTTCTCCCTACTCGGAGATATGGTGAAATGAAGAGATAATTTGGATGTGCCATTTTAAAATATTAAAATAATTTGTGATGATTTTTTTTTCACTTCATTCTTAATTTACTTTTTGATCTGGCCAATTGAAATGTTAAAATCTGTTGTAAAACATATGATCTAGGAAATGGAGTGTGAGTTCTACAACAAAGTGAGAATCATATTTGATTCCATGAAGGAGTGTTTCATTCATGGAATTGAGTGCAAATAAATAGGGAATTATACATTACTAGTGAGGAATTAGAGATTTTAGGACGACAGACTAAAATCCCCAATTTGGTCTTAGTATTTAAGAACTAAAGTGAGAGTAAGCCTTCCGGGGAAGGGAAGTGAGAGCTTTGAAGTGAGAGTCAATATCCTCCCAACCTAACCAGGGAATTAGAAATTAAACCTAAGATTAGCCAATGATTCTCTATAACACTTGACCAGAGTTAGAGAATTAAAATTTCTCTTATTTGACACAATACAAATTCAAACCATTTACCTCTCTCATTTAACCAAAAAACTCATTATAGTGGGAAAGATGATTTCTCATATTTTATAACTTTGTCACAAAAATATAAAGATAGTTTAGTAGTAATTGCTTAGCTTTGCTTTGTATTTTCACTAGTAGTTGTTAATTTAGTTATGATAGCATCTTAAACATTTGAAATTTGTATAGTATATTTTCTTTACCATTGTGAATTTCTTGATTTCAATTTCCATTACAAGTTCACACCTTCCTCGTGGGATCGATATTTGGGGCTTAATCACAAAGTCTTGTATTACTTAATAACGATATGTATACTTGCGTAGAATCCCAAAAGTAATTGCTTTCTTATTCATCACTAACAAACCAAGTTTTGACACCGTTGCAAAGTGAAGTTAGCTTGATTAATTTTACACTTCTATAATTTCGGGATCAAATTTTTTGTGTAGTTCTCAGGGAAGGTAACGTTAAATTAAAGAAATTTGTTAAATTAGTAAATTTAGCGATAAAGTAAATTTTATATATATATATATATATATATATATTGTGTCAGAAGGCCATGGAGTTAGAATAATAACTTAACATCTTAGTGCTACAAGAAGATCCATCACACAAATATTAAAAGTAGCAGGAGGAAACACAATAAATTTTTATGTGAAAACCCTTGAATTGGAAAAAACTAGAAGGCCTAANATAAACTCCATTATCTTGTATACCAGCGTGATGAAAAACCTTATGCTGGAGAAGTGGGTTTATTTCCTAACTTCATGGGAGCTAGCGATATGCTACATAATGTTGATCATAAGAAGGTTTACTTTCTTGGTATGTCATCTTATAGAGGAATGATTCTACAAAGGCATGGCAACATAATTCAGAGAATCGTTGGTGGATATTATATCGTATTGGGAAGGGCAGATGATACAATGAACCTTGGAGGTATCAAGTCAAGTGTCATTGAGATTGAAAGGGTAAGCAGTAGAGCTGATGAAACTGTTTTGGAGACGGTCGCAATTGGCTTTCGGTCGAGAGCCAGTGAACCAGAGGAGTTGTTTCTCTTTGCAATGCTAAAAACTGGAATGGCAGAACAAGAATCCAGTTTGTGGGCAAAATTTTAGAGAGCAATCCAAAAGGAACTAAATCCATTGTTCAAGGTAAGCTTGGTTAAAGTCATTCCAAAGTTTCCAAGAACTGCAACAAATAAGCTGTTGCAATGAGTTCTAAGGGATGAACTGAGTAAGGGCTCAACCCTCAGCAAACTGTTATGTAGGTAGTTAGTATCTTGAAGGATGAATGGATTGGACATAATAATAATTATGTTATGGCCCAAAACCATTATCACCGTGTGTCATTTTAATGAGTTTAATAATGCTTAGTGTTCTTATGGAATCTTATTTTCTTGTTCGAGAGAAGATTATATAGCTTGGAACAAGTATGGAGTGAGCCACCTTATCACAATCAAATATATATATATATATATATACATATATATAATTCATCATGTTGTAGGTGGCGGCTGAGGCTCTGCTGGGATTTGAGCTCTGATGACTTCTTTCTGGTGGTGTTGTCCTAGTTGGGGGTGGCTGTGGGTGTTTTTTTCCCAAGGTGGCTTACTTTTTTGGTTGAAGAAGGTAATTAGGAGGTGTTCTCTTTAGGTTTTTTTTGAAGTTTATATTTTCAAGCCAAAGTGTTACTGTTCTATTGGTTTTAGAGTTGGTGGGTGGCTTCTTTGTTAACAGAGGTGTTTATCTCTTCTCGGGTCTTGCTTCTGGTTTTGGTTTTTGGTGTTCATTATGGAGTTTTTCCCCATTAGTGTTGATGTTAATGCCCAATGGATCCACGCCACTTATGTTGGGGTTGTTGGAAAAGGACAAGATTTACCTAAAACTATTGAACATTTAGTTTTCCCTCAAGCCCTTCATGATGTTGCTGCTAGTAATGAGACTTGCCCCAACGTTTCTCCTCTTAGTGTAAAGGAATGAGAGCCTACTATCCTTTTCACTCCATGCAAGATCAATCCCTCAATGATTCTATTAAAGTTACTTTAATTGGTAAATTTCAGTTTGGCCATCGAAAAATGGACCTTGTTAAAAAATTTTTTGAAGAATTGCAACTCACTGGTGCTTGGCAGCTTGAGCTGATGGATGGAAGACATATTTTAATTAAATTATCTAATGAGGAAGATTATCCTAGAATCTTTGCAGAACAATCACTCCTGATAGCTAGAACTCCCATGAAATTGCTGAAGTGGACACCAGGCTTTGATCCAAGCAAGGAGCCCCCTATTGTTCCCATATGGTTTAAATTGCCTAATCTCCCTATACAGCATTACCACCAGAATGTGTTGTTCAACATTGGTCATACACTTGGATGTCCATTGAAGGTGGATGCTCCAACATATAATTTGGCTAGGCTAGTTGGGGCTAGAGTTCTAGTGGAAAGAGACATAACCTTGCCAGATGTGAGGAGAGTTTGGATTGGCACCCAAGATGAAGCATTTTGGAAAAGCATTGTGATGGAACAAGTACCTCTATTCTACATCATTGTATAATATTTGGGCATAATTTGGAGAACTGTTACCAGCTTCATCCACCTCTCAAGAAGGCTGATGCCCCTCCAACTCAAGTAGGGACTGGTCTTTACTAGATAAAGAGCAAAGAAGAAATGTAGGAGAAACAAGTATCCCTTTCAATAGAGGGAATGAAGGGGAGGTCCAAAATAATATACTAAACAATAATTTGTTTGATGATATTGATCAGGGGAACAAATTCAGGCCTACTGCTATTGACAACCCTTTGGTGGGGGAAAAATAGGTGGGGACCGATTGCACTGATGATAGTTAGTTAGATATCAATCCTCATAAAGTTGATATTCCGACTATAAATTTGCTAACTGTTGTATTAACTACGGAATGGCAAGTTCAAAAAATTAGTAAAATTAAGAAGGGGAAGATGGAGCAAAAGCAAATGCTGGAAGTTCATTCTCTTGATGGACCTTCCAACAATCAACATACAGATCTATATCCCAGAATCAGAGGAAAAGGGAGAACCTTTTTACAATGATTAATTTCTCGTGTTGGAATATTAGGGGTACTGCTCACCCCTCTTCACTTAAAAGATTAATGAATCTAGTTAGATCTCACAAAATTTGGTGCTTTGCTATTTCAGAACCAATGGTTACAAAGCACTCTCAAAATATTTTGAAAAAGTTCCCTAAATTTACTCATTTTGCTAATTCTAATAATAAAATCTAGCTATTTGCTAGATCTGAATTATAGTGGACAGTTCTGCAGAACCATTCCCAGTATATTCATATTCAATTTTCTATTGGTGCTTAAGTGGGTTTTGCTACTTTTATTTATGCTAGCTGCATTTTAAGGAATCAGAATACTCTCTGGCTGGACCTTATGGATATCAGTCAATCTATCAATTCTTTCTGGATTGTAGGGGGAACTTTAATTGTGTTACCTCTCTTGCTAAGAGAAGAGATGGAAAACCTCCTTTACAGTCACCAATGAATAGATTCAATGATTTCCTAATGGATGCTCATTTTTTTTTAATTTGGTGTTTCACGGTCCTAAATTCAGTTGGAGAAGGGGCTCCTTGTGGGAAATACTTGATAGAATGTTGGGGAATTCCAAATGGCTTCAGACTTTCCCATATATTATAATTACTCGCCTTGCCAAGGCTGGGTCTGACCATAGGTCCCTCCTTTGTTCTATACAGAACACTGCTAGAGTTGGAGGGTCTCCTTGCAGGTTTCAGAACATGTGGACTCTCCACCCTGAATTCCTCATGGAAATTAAAAAAGTCTGAAACTCTATTAGTGATGATAGCCTTGGGTGAATCTGTGGCATCTCAAAAAGAAATTGTCTTCTCATTTAAAAGGGTGGAACTGGAATAAATTTGGGAATATCCATGAAAATTTAATAGCTTCTCAAGAGAAGATTCTTAGCATGGAAGATGGGTTTCAGAGAGGCTTAAAGTTTGAAAGTGATTTATACAAAGCTAATGAGGAACTCTTCACTCATATTACTTACATTGAAGCCTTTTTAAAACAGAAGGCAGCTATAACCAAATTCATTTAAGGGGATAAAAATTCCAATTTTTACCATCCCTGCATAAAATTCAGGAGAAAATGTAATATGATTCTTGAAATTAAGGATTCTGAAGTAAAAAGATTATCTGAGGCTGAAGAAATTGCTCAGGATGCTATCAAATACTTTCAGAACCTATTTAATTGTCATGACTTAACCAAGTTCAATATTGATGTCACTTTATTTGTTGACTATCAAGAGTATGTGCACAGGTTGGACCTAGATCAGGTCCCTTCTGAGCTTGAAATTAAGTGTGCACTTGATTCCATTGATGGGAATAAGACAGCTGGGCTTCATGGTTTTACTGCTAATTTTTATAAAGTTGCTTGGCCTGTCATTGGTGGTGAGTTCATTTCAGCTGTTCAGAATTTCTTCAGAGTGTTGACCCACTAAGGTATTTTACTTCTTCCACTATTACTTTGATTCCTAAAAATCAAATCATAAGAGATTGGGGGGGGGGATTTCAGACCCATTAGCTTGACCAATATTATCTTCAAAGTAATTAGCAAGATTTTGGTCTCAAAACCTCAACCCCACCTCCAGTAGCTAATCAACTCTAGTCAGGCAGCTTTTGTTAAAGGTAGAACCATCTCTGATAACATTTTGCTGGCTCAGGAGCTTCTCTTAGATTTGGACAGGAAGTGTAGCGGAGGTAATGCTATTTTCAAATTGGATATCCAAAAGGGTTATGATACAGTTAATTGGGACTTCATATTGGAAACTCTTTCTGCAAGGGGCTTTTTTCATTTTACTGATCAAAAGATGGCTTCACTGTAATAATCGTTTTATCCTTCTTAATGAAAAATTCCATGGCTTCTTCTCATCTTCTAGGGGAATTAAGCAAGAGGACCACTTACTTTTTATTCTGGCCATGGATTACTTCTCCAGATTCTCAAACCAGATGTTTTCAACCTCACCTCACTTGGCTTATCAACATAAATCAAATGTTCATATCAGTCACCTTTCATACGCACATGATGTTATCATTTTCTCTAATGCAACTAAGACTGCTATAAAAGCTTTATATAAGGGACTCAAACACTTTCAGCATGCTTTAGGTATGGATTTACATAAGCAAAAGTGTCAAATTTTTGTTAGCTCTCACATCACTCCATAGATTAAAAATTGGATTTATCGGTATACTAGGTTTAGTTGGGCCTCCTTGCAAATCAAGTATCTTGGTGTTCAGTTGATTAATTGCAGAACTAAGAAAACCCACTTTAATGATGTTATTGATCAAATTAAACCTAAACTTCACTACTGGACAAACTCTTTCCTTTCCAATGAGGGTAGAGTCACACTTCTTAAAAGTATTCTCACTATTATACCTTCATATGCTCTCCAACTGTTCACCATGAAGAAAAGTACTCAAATTATGTTGGGAAGAATTTTTAACAAGTTCCTATGGGCTGGTCAGAAGAAGCAAGTTCATTGGCTTCCTTGGCACAAAATTTGTAAACCTCACTTTACTAGAGGATTAGGTTTTAGGAATTTCTAGCATCTTAGCTTCATAAATTTGTGCAAATTATGGATTAAATTTAGAGCCCAGGATAGTCTCTGGGCTCAATTCATGATGGGGAAGTATTGTAGGTATGTACACCTCAATCTAGTAAGCAAAAAACTGGGTGATTCCAGGATGTGGGTTAAGCTTCTGGAAATCAGACATCAAGTGAAAAATTAAGGGGATAAAGTTCTATGCTCTAATCCTAAACCCTACTTTCCTGATCAGGTGAAAGATTATTGGTCTGATGACAAATGAAAATCTAGACTGCTGAACGCCATTCTTAACAATGATTAAATTCATTTGGTAAAAAATACTCCCTTCTATCCTGATCAAAGAGATATGATCATTACTAAACAAGCCCCCTCACAGAAACTTTCAGCATTTATTTATCAAAATGTTTTTCACTTGCAACCTGTTATTTGGGGAAAAGTCATTTGGGGTAAGTGTTTGACTATCTCAATGTCTTTTTTTTTACTGAATGTTGTGGTTATCCTTGCTCCCAACTAATGATATTATGAAAATGAAAGGCTAGAGAGGACCTTCTCGTCATTATCTTTGTCTTGTGGAGGAAGAGACCATTGAACACCTCTTTTTTAACTACAATTTCTCTCAATAAGTTTAGGATGGGCAATTGGCATAGCTCAAAATTGAAACTCTTAATCTTTGTTCGGACATATTTTCAAGCTACTAAAGGACTGACAGGAGGCTAATCTGCTGGCTATTCCTTGCTTTGTGGCTTGGTTTGTTTGGAAGTGTAGAAATCAAATTAAATTTCAGGAAAATAAGCTTTTGGCTAAATCTGTGATATAAAATTTCACATCTTACATGTAGAAAATCATTCAACACCTGTAGTTCCCTAATATTTTCAAGGATTGGATACCTCAGACTAAAGATCAGCTCAAATTCAAGTTTTCCTTGATTCTCTAGACCCCTCCTCCTGTTGGGTGGGTGAAAGTTAACACTGATGGTAGTTTCTCTAGGGGATCCGCTAAGTTTGAGGGAGTTTTCCAAAATTCCCAAGGCCAGTGTATTCTTCTTTTTTCTTCACCAACCCGGGTACTGGATGCTTTGGAGGCTGAGATGATTGCTATCTATTGGGCCATTAGGCATCCTATTTATTATAAGATCAGGCATTTGATTGTTGAATTTGACTCTATCACCTACATAAAGATCTTGAAGAAAGAGGAAGAACCCCCTTGGTATATAATCAGGTGGTTAAACAAGCTAATGCATGCTTTGGGCAGTGGGAAAGTGAAATTTAATCATATTAATAGAGAAGGCAATTGCTTTGCCCACTTTTTGGCTACCACTGGAAGAAACTCTAAACTAATTACAGTTTACATCTCACCTTTTGCATCTTTATCTTTTCTTCTACATGGGGACAGTTTGAATCTTCCTGAGTTTTATGATTTGTAAATGGTCATATATATTTATATTGGTATTACAAAGTATATATATATA
>JXCR01133523.1:256099-341352 GCA_002079205.1 Phalaenopsis hybrid cultivar
ACTTGACACACTAGATAACTCAAACTTGTCGTGGCAAGGAGCTTGGAGCTAGCATAGTGGGCAGCACGGCCATCGTCTGCAGCAAAACTTGTCTTCCCCAGCTAAACCAATCTTCCTTCCTTAGACTTAAACAACAAAGTCATAGGACTTCNTCGGGAAACCCCACAAACCAACCCGAAATAACGCCGACAATATATATAACAAATCAACCTAGATGTACTCAAAGAGTAGCATCTGGTAGCATTTTATTAAAGCTAAAATAGGTTACAAGATTCAAAAAGGAAAAGGTATCTATATATATATAGCTTTGTGAAACCAATATATATATATATATATATATATGAACCTTTACAAAACTTGAAACTAAGGTAGATTCAAATTGTCCCCTTGGACAAGAAAAGATAGGGATGGAGAAGGTGTAATATCAACTATGATTTATTCATGGTTTATTCCAGTGGTATCAAAAAGTGGGCAGGGCCATTTCTATCTCTATTAATATGATGAAATTTTACTATCCAACTGCCCAAAACATTCTTCAATTTGTTTATCCACTTGCCTAATTGCCAAGGGGGTTCAACAACATTCTGCAATATCTTTATGCATGTGATAGAGTCAGATTCCACAATTAATGACCTGATCTTACAATGAATAGCAAGCATAATGGCCTAAAAGATAGCAATCATCTCAGATTCCAAAGCATCCAGTGCCCAAGTTGGTGAAGAAAATAGAAGAATACACTAACCTTGGGAGTTTCTAAATACTCCCCCAAAGCTAGAGGATTCTCTGGAAAAGCTACCATCAGTGTTACCCTTCACCTATCCAGCAGGAGGAGGAGTCCACATAATCAAGGAAGGCTTGAAGTTTGACTAATTTTAGTTTTGAGGTGTCCAATTCATGAAGAGATTAGGAAAATTTTCTTGTTGAATGATTTTCTGCATGTAAGATGTGCAATTTGTTATTACATATTTAGCCAAAGGTAAAGTATCCTCAAATTTATCTTAATTTCTACACATCCAGATAAACCAAGCAACCATGTAGGGGATAACTAGTAGATTAACTTCTTGTCAATCCTTCCAGCAGGTTGAAAATTTATCCCAACATAGGTTGAGCGTTTCAATTTTTAGTTGTGCCAAAGGCCCATTCCAAACTTGTTGAAAAAAACTGCATTTGAACATTAGGAGATCAAGGGTTTCCTCCTCCTTATGGCAAAGATAAAAATAGGAAGGTCCTCTCAAGCCTTTCATTTTCAGGATATCATCAGTTGGGAGCAAGGATAGCCAAAGCCTCCAGCAGAAAAATGACATTGAAGTAGTCAACCACTTACCCCAAATGTCAGTTCCCTACTGAACAGGTTGCCAGCGAAAGAATTCTTGATAAATATGTGCATAAAGTTTTTGAGAGGGAGTTTATTTGGTAATAATCCTATCTCTTTGACCAATGTAGAAGGGGGTCTTCTTTGCCAACTATAATTGGTCACTGTTTAGAATGGAATGCAGCCGTCTAGAGTTATATTGATCCTCAGACCAATAATCTTTAACCAGATCTTTATAATTGGGGTTAGAGTTAGAGCACAACACTTTCTCTCAATTCCAAGTCCATCTGTCTGGCCAGAAGTTGATTTTCCCCTCTTCTAACTCCCATATGAAGGTGACTAGGAAAATTATGTCTTACATCCATAAACTGATCAGATATAAAAATTTCCCAAACATATCTAAATGCTATTTGGAAAGCAGAGAAACTTTTAACTATATTTATAAAGTCTTCTGGACTCCTCCTAAGGCTAACACTATCAAGATCAACACTGATGGGAGCTTCTCTGATTTTGGGGATGGGGTAGGAGGTATTTTCATAAATCACTTAGGACATTGCCTCCTATACTTCCATACCCAGTATTAGCTACTGATGCAATTGAAATAAAAATCATAGCTGTCTATTAGGCAATCATCATTGCAATTAAGATTGGTTGGACTAACATTTAGTTTGAGGTGTACTCTACTGTGACCAAAAAAATGTTAAGCACTGAGGATATGCATCCCTGGAATCACTCTTACTGGATCCACAATATCAAGAGGCTTACTACTCACCTTCAAGTGAATTTCACTTTTATTTTCAGGGAGGGCGACCAACCTGCCAATTGGCTCGCAAGATATGACATTAGCTACAATTGCACAATAGTGGGCACTGTCTACTGTTGCTTCATAGTGATAGAATCAATCTTCCCCATATAAGAATTGCTAATTAGAGTAACAGTTAGTTTTCCTTCACTGGTTAGAGGTCTGGACAGAGATTTCTACTGCTCTCCTTGCACTTTGGACCCTCTATCACTGTTTCTATTGTCTATCTTACTTATGTTTAAATTGGGGCATGAGGTAATTGTATTTTTTTGGATTTACTGGGAATGGTGTCTCCTTATGATATAGTTTTATTTTGGGGTTTTTTTTATGTTGAGTTGTAATTTGTTTAAGGACCCCACAGGTGTGTTCTGATTGTCAAATGGGGCTCCACTACCCCCTGTGGTTTTGTATTCCCCCTTTTTTAATTAATACAAATGGAGCCACGAGTAGCTCTTTCTCCAATATATATATATATATANATATCCATCATGTTGGCGGCTGGAGTTTTTGGCTAGAATTTTTGGTGCTCTGCTAGGGTTTCAGAAAGGATGAAAATTGGTGGTTGTTGGCTGCAGAGGATCTCTGAAGTGGTGGTTACCTTCCTGTTGGCTCTTATCTCCGGTGGTGGTGGAGGTTTTCTTGTGTTTGTCTTTGGTGGTACTGTTTCATTGAGCCTCTCTCTAGATACTCCCTTGGTGCACTAAGACTGAATTGGGGAGTTTAGTTTGTCACCCTAAAAATTCTTCAATTCTACACCCAACAAAGAATATTTCTCAATTTATTTGCACTTAATTCCATGAAAGAATTTCTCCTCCATGAAATCAAATGTGATCCTCACTCTGTTGTAGAACTCATACTTCATTTCTGGATCATATGTTTCACAACATATAAACAAATTTCTCCTTCATGAAATCAAATGTGACCCTCACTCTGTTGTAGAACTCATACTCCATTTCCCGGATCATATGTTTCACAATATATTTTAATTGTTATAGAACTCATACTCCATTTCCCGGATCATATGTTTCACAACATATTTTAACAATTCAATTGGCCAGATCAAAAATTAAATTAAGTTTGGAGTTGAAAAATCATCACAATTTATTTTATATTTTAATATTGACACACCATATTATCTCTTCATTTCACTAGATCTCAGAGTAAGGAGAAAGATAGAGGGAATTACTTAGACTTCATGAGAAATACATAACAAAGCACAAATTTCATATATAAAAGAAAGTTCATACAACACTAATAAATAAACAAAACTTATCTGAAACTCTTTCTCAAAACAAATCCCATGTAGCCTTTCCTTAGAAATGCAGGAACAATATATGTCTCACTTTTCTCCTTCTCCAAAACTCTTATAGAAAGTTTCACTCTAAATCTCACCACAAAAACTCTTAACTATAAAAGGAAAATCACAAATGGACTCTAATATGGTGGTGGAATGAAAATGGATCATGAAGAATGGAGAAAATGGAGCATGGTGGAACATCTTGGAGCGAAAAAGAGTCAATTTCCTGATTAATTTCGGCCCCAAATAAAGCCCAAGGTCGGTTCTCCAAGAGGTACCTCTAAAAACTATTCAAAAATCATCCAAATACACCAAACATTCTAGAAACGAGGGTTGAACCGCCTTTGGTGCCATCGGCGGTGAATCAAAATTTCAGTTGTTTTGTTGTTCTGCACCATCGACGCTGCCTTTAGCGCAGTCGGCGCTGAGTACTACTTCAAAGACATCATTTTGACTCCAAATTTCATCATTTTGGCTTCCTTTTTGCTTTAAGTCCCAAAAATCAATAACTTGTAAGAAAATATCAAAATACCTTCCATTAAGGTACAATATCACCAAATATAAGTATAAAATATGAGTCTAAAAATGCATATATTTTTGGTGTATCAAAATCCCCCAAACTTACATGGTATAAAATATGGGTCTAAAAATGCATATATTTTTAGTGTATCAAAATCCCCCAAACTTACATGTTACTTGTCCTCAAGGTAACTCCTTATACTATTAACAATATGACTTATGGCAAAGAATTTATCCTCTAGACTTCCATATTTAAGTTCTCTAAACATAATAGTATAACTTGAGAAAAATTCAGAACAACTCCTGTTAATATTAAAGGTGTTAGGACATTCACTAATTAAGTCAAAGATTTCTGATCCTCTATTTCTTTCAAGAAAAAAAGTAATTTGTCATATTAAAGTCACAGAAAAATCATATGAAAAAGGACTTAATAAAACTTTATTAATCATTAAGCTAATATTCAAATAAAAAGTTTAGAAAATGTGTCCAAGTTTCTTTCCTTAAGTTGATTTAAGTGAAGCCAATTTTTAATGAGGCGTCTCCTCAAGATTCTCCCCACATCTTTTTTCTTCCTCTTTTTTTACTTTTCAAGATCATTTTTAATCCCATTTTTCTTTTATTTCTTCTTTTTTTTGTTATGTATGTGAGAATTACTATATTTGGATAACCTTTAATGATTTTGAACTTCACTATCCACTTCTTAAAGTTAAAAACTTCTTACATTTCTTCACTTAAAAAATTTATATTAACTTTAAAATTACATAAAGTTTAATTATTTTCTTTTTACATGAATCTTTTAAGATTTTTAATACTTCAAAAATAACAAATCCTTTACTTAAAATAGAAAAAACATAGTCTTATTCTCTTTTACCAAATATCTTAGTCTCTAGAATTAACCTTTATTATTGAAAAGTTTTTTACTTAAATTTAATATATATTTAGAAACAAAAATATAGTTATCCAAAGTTAACCCCTAATACCAAAGGTCATGTTAAATTTAAAATCTTTGAAAATATAGTTAAGTGAGGACAAATAAAATTAAGTTCTCTCTTTTATTTTTTAAAATAATTTTTCTCCCCCCCAAACTTAGATATTTTTAAAAGATTTACATGAAGAACTTTAAAAATAAAAGGGTGAAAGAAAGCATTAAATACATAAAGAAAATTCTTACATGTTGAAGATTCTGATTTTTACAAATAAATTCTAAAATATTGCAGGTGCAAATATGAAAAACTACAAGGCTTAAAACATTAAATTGCACATAATATATATAAAATTTGCTGAGAAAGAGTTAATTACAGTACATATAACAATGTGTTAAAACTAACAACAGAACTAAACTAAATTCTAAAAAAGAAAACATTTTTACACATTACAGTTTCACATTAGAACATAACAACAGAGTCTCAACAATATCACAAAACAAAAAATACAACCACAAAGTACAACACAAACAGATAAACAAACAAAAAGATCATCAGTCATCATCTTCTTCATCATTAACATCTTACTTCTACTGCTGATATGGAGTATAAATAAGGTGAATAGGGAACTGACTGTATGATCACCCCTCAAGTATTTTACTAAAGCATCATCATAAGCAGCATCATATTCAAACTTCTGGCAAATCAGATCATCTATATGAGCATTTTTTGTCCTCCATGTTCTGCATCCTATGATCCATCCTCAAAATATCTCCCTGTTGATTCATCATTTGGTCCAATAACTCCATGTTACTATGGTCACTTGAATTAGGCTCACTAAAAGTAGGGGTCCTAAAAGTAGAAGGAATATCCTTGGCTTTACTTCCAGATATATAATCAACATGGGACTCATAAGTCTTAATGTTTATAGGCCCAATCAGTCTCTGAGGCTCAATCCTCTCCTCATCAGGTCTAAAATCAACTCTTGCTTGCTCACAAAGTGTATAAATGGGAGCAAGGTGTGTCAATCCACCAGTGGTCTCTGCCAAAGCAATAGATTGAGTGTTCATATAAATGATAGAGCCTACATTTATATCCATTACTTGATGAATACAATAGTTTAGGATGGCTCTATCTTTGGTCACTTCACTATGTTGGTTTGTTTGAAGCATCCTCCTAGAAATAAAATAATGTCAGGCCTTAGATACTACATTTAGCATAGAAAGGGGAAGGTTGACTTTAACTCCACTATTTACTTTCCAAGCCTCTTTCTCACCAGTCAGAAAAGAAATAACCTCATCTAAGGCCTCATTTGTAGCAGAGAGTGAATGATACTGGCATCTATAAACATTTGCTAACTGATAAAACTCATTTGTTTTTCATGAAGTAAACTCCACGCAAAACAAAATCATCAGAAGCTGCTAGAAAGTTGGCATAAAATTCCACAACTATCCCAACTATCACATCGACAGTAAAATAGCAAAAGTTTTCCCATTCCCGAGCGATAATCAATCGTTCAACTTCTCCTCCAAGATTTTTCAAAACTCGATCCGGAATCACTTTCTTATTTTCTCGAAGACAATGAAATTGAGCACTACCTTAAAATCTAACAAACTTTTGCTCTTCATATTCTATTTTTCTTTTGCTCGGTCTAGATGTCATAAGAAATCTAGAAAAATTGATAAAAATCTGAATAAATTCCAAAATTCCGAAAATCAAAATGTAAAGCACTTTAAACTTAAATCCACTAAGTAAAAGTTTTTTACCAAAGCATTTTCTCAAAATCATGCAAAGAAACAAAACTTTTGGATCCAGGCGATGTGAGAAAAATCTTTTGTGGAAATAAATTTTTTTTTTACTTTAAAGTGTAGTTCTTACCTAGAGAAAATGAAATCTGAAGTTCCTTTGCCTCTAAAGTACCTCAAATCTGCCCAAAATCAAGCCCTAAATGAGAAAAATAAAGGTTGAAGGTGAATTTAGGGGTAAAAATGGAGGTTTTGAGGTAAAAATCATGAATTGAAAAGGTTATTACTGCTCTCGGGTCGAAGGCGTCATCAGCGCCCATGCCGGCGACGTCGGCGCTAAAGGCCCAAAATTCACTATTTTGATTTTTTAAATTTTTTAATTTCTTTTTAATTTACTCCAAAGTTTTTGAGTATTTTTAAACACAAATTTTTATCTAACAATAATTCACAAATAAACATTCACAAATAATTATTTTCACAAACAACAACAAACTAACTTTTATATATGAACACATTTCACAAATCACACATCGAAATGAAGCCACAATACTAAACGCTGACACAAAACTATACACATAATCAAAGTTCAAAATTCTAAAGCAAAAACAAACCAAACCAAACCAAATCAAATCCACACAATTACATCTAAAACATAAATATTCTTAAGCAAGTAGAGAATCCAAAGTCTTCGGTCATTCCACATCATCTTCAGTGCTTTCATCTCCTTTAATATCTCCCATGGATTGTTAATGAACATATAGGTTGTAGAAGGATGGGTACGGGAATTGATCTGTTGAATTTTCTTCCATCCACCAATTTTCTTTAAACATCCGAACTAATCCTGCTTCAAAAGTTCCAGTATTATCAAAATTTTCTTTCATTGTCTAATCAAGGTGATCAAAAAGATACTTAAGATCTCCCACTATACTCATAATACTCTGAAGTTCCCTTTCAATTTTCTTCAATTTCTTCCCCAAAGCAAGCAAACTTCCTACTGTTTGTGGTATTAATGGAGTTGAAGCATGTGAAGAATGATCCATAATAGCATTTAGTGCTTCATTTCCATTACCAACATACTGATCATCAATAGGGATCAAGGGCTCCCATGGTAGTAAAGCTTTTTCCCAACTTTCATATGACACTTGGGATTGACTGCAAATCAAAAAAAATTTTAGAAGGATGCCCAAGTTGGCCCATTCATAATGATACCCATAACATATTTAAATATGACTGATCTTATATCAATAGGTTTTTCCATTTGAATATAGTAGTTTAAAATAGCACTTTCTTTGGTGACTCTACTTATCTTCATAGTAGGAAGTAATTTTGCACAAATAAAGAAATGCCACTGCTTCAAAATTGGATTAAGTGATGAAGCAGAACAACTAATATATCCTCATCTCGTACTTCCCACATATCACTTTTATTCATTTGAAAATTATAAACATCTTGCATCAAATCTTGCATAGGAATGAAATTTGTATAATGACAGATTGGAACATTTTCTATCATATACAATTCATTTATCCTTGCAGGAGTAAATTGTACAGCCTTACCTCGTACGAAGACTGCTTAGATTGATCAATCCATGATTAACAAATCCTCTCTCCTTGATCAATCCCTTCTTTGTAATAACTTTATCATATAATATCTGCACATCAAAACTACTAAACTTTCTTCTATTGAAAACTCCATACCTTAAAAATTTTCTAGAATTAGAAGCCATGGAATCCAAAAATAAGAAGTTTCTAGGCGTGCTATGAAGTTTTTAGGACTTTTAAAACAACTTCTAGTTGTTATTATGGAGCGAATCCCGCTAAAGTCCGCCAAAAGTCATCTGAACCGTCAAACCGCTCTATGCATCGTCAGTGCTCCTGATTGGTGTTGCCAACGCTGAGGTCCGCTCTTGAGTGTCGTCGGCGCTAGTGGCCAAAATTTTGCGACTTTCATTTTTCATTCAATTTAATTCCAACTTTTTCTCTAATACCGACATTTGACTTAATTTATAATAAATGCAGTTGCATAGAATTATTATATACTAATATATAAGACACTTATTAAACAAAATAATAATATTAAACAAAATAATAATACATTTACATATATGCATGGGTTGCCTCCCACAAAGCGTTTGGTTTAACGTCGTCAGCCGGACACACCATTTGTTTAGTTAGGTTGACTTAACATTAAAAATTCTTTAAATTGAGGTATGTGCCTTTCATAATAATGTTTCAGATGACGCCCATTAACTTTAAATACCTTTAAAGTCTTAGGATGTTTAATAATAACAGTTCCATAAAGATAAACTTTAATCACTTTAAATGGTCTAACCATCTCGATTTCAGTTTTCCTGAAAACAATCTCAATCTTGTATTATATAATAGAACTTCTTGTTCAGGTTCAAATTTCTTCTGAATAATCTTTCAATCATGTCATATTTTCATTTTTTTCTTTATTAATTTTTTCATTATCATATGCCTCATTTCTTATTTCCTCAAGTTCATTGAGTTGCAATAATATTTTCTCACCAACATCTTTTAAATTAAAATTAAATTCCTTAATAGCCCAACAAGTTTTATGCTCTAATTCTACTCGTAAGTGGCAAGTTTTTCCAAATAGCAGTCTGTATGGGGACATTCCTATATGAGTCTTATAAGCAATTCTATATGCCCATAATGCATTATCTAGTTTAGCAGACCAATCAAATTTATAAGGATTTATATCTTTTTTTAAAATACGTTTAATTTCATGAATTGATATTTCTGTTAGATCGCTAGTCTTGGGATGATAAGCAGCAGAGAACTTATCCATAATATCATATTTCTTGATTAATTTTTTGATTCTCTTATTCTTAAAATTAGATCCTCCATCAGTAATAATTATTCTCGACATTCTATATCTTGTAAAAATATTTTTAATCAAAAATTTAGAAACAATTAGAACATCACATCTGTGTACAGCAATAGCTTCAATCCATTTAGACATATAATCAACAACAAGTAATATATATAAGTTTCCAAATACAACAGCTTCAATCCATTTAGACATATAATCAACAACAAGTAATATATATAAGTTTCCAAATGAAGGATTCAATCCATTTGGACATATAATCAACAACAAGTAATATATATAAATTCTCAAATGAAGGCATAAATTTAATCCCCACACATCAAAAATTTCAACTTTCAATGTGTAATTTAGAGGCATTTCATTTCTTCTAGAAATATTTCCTACTCGTTGACATCTATCAAACATTTTAATATATTCATTAACATCTTTAAAAATAGCAGGCCAATAAAATTCAACTTGCAAAATCTTATATGCAGTTTTATTTATTCTAAAATGTCCTCCATATTCAGAATCATCAGTTCTTCAATTATTTATTGAGTTTCTTCATAAGGCACACACCTTCTAAAAATTAGATCTTTACATTTTTTATATAAATATGGGTCATCGCAAAATAGTCTTTTGAATCATATATAAATTTATTTAATTATGAAATTTTCTTATCAGGTGGTAAAATATCACTTATAATATAATTCACTATATCAACATACCACAGTACATTCATTTCATCAACACTATATAACTGTTCACAGGGAAATTTTCTAAAATTTCATTTGCAAAATTAGTTTATATTTCAATTTATATCCTATACAAATAATCAGCTATTTGATTATTATTTATCTTTCTATCAATCACAGTAAAATCAAACTTTTACAATAGAAGTATCCATCTGATTAATTTTGATTTAGCATCCTTCTTTTGCATTAATTATTTAATAGCATAATGATCTGTATGCACTATACATTTAGTTCCAATTAGATAAGGTCTAAATTTATCAAAGGTATAAACAATAGCTAATAACCATCTTTCAATATTAGTATAATTAATTTGAGGATCATTTAGAGTCTTACTAGCATAATATATAACTTTAAAAATTTATCTTGTCTTTGTCCTAATACAACTCCAATAGCATAATCACTAGCATCACACATTATTTCAAATAGTTTTTTCTAGTCAGGCGGTACTATTATAGGTGCAGTGACTAATTTTTTCTTTAATAATTCAAATGTTTTTATGTATTCCTCATCAAAATCAAATTTCTTATCTTTTTCTCAAACTTGGCATAGCAGCTTAGTTATTTTTGAAAAAAATTTTATGTAGCACCGATAAAAATCAGCATGTCCTAGAAAACTTCTCACCCCTTTAACATTAGTAGGTGGTGATAATTTTTCTATAACTTTGATTTTTGCAGGATCTACCTTCATGTTTTTTTCAAAAATTTTTTGTCCAAGCACAATCCCTCCTGCAACCATAAATTGACATTTTTCCCAATTTAATACTAGGTTGACTTTTTTACATACTTCCATAACTTTTTCTAAATTATTAAGACATAACTCAAACGAAGTCCCAAATACAAAAAAAATCATCCATAAACACTTCCATTCCATATTCTATAAAATTGCTAAAAATTGACATCATGCATCTTTGAAATGTTGCAGGTGCATTGCATAGTCCAAAAGGCATTCTACGAAAATCAAATGTTATTAATGGGCTTGTAAATGTTGTTTTCTCTTGCTCCTTTGGAGAAATTGGAATCTGATGA
The DNA here is from genome assembly GCA_002079205.1 of Phalaenopsis hybrid cultivar. NCBI lineage: Eukaryota > Viridiplantae > Streptophyta > Magnoliopsida > Asparagales > Orchidaceae > Phalaenopsis > Phalaenopsis hybrid cultivar. Next base: position 267,310 of record JXCR01133523.1, read on the forward strand.
TAACCGGTATGTTTATCTAAAAAGCAATAATATTTATTTCTAACTAATATATCCAACATTTGGTCTAGAAAGGGTAAAGGAAAGTGATCTTTTTGGTGGCCATATTTAATTTTCTATGGTCAATGCAAATTCGCCAACCAGTAACTGTCTTATTGGTATTAATTCATTTTTCTCATTTTCTTCAACAGTCACTCCTCATTTCTTCTGAACACAGTAAATTGGGCTTACCCAAGCAATATATGAAATATGATATATAATTTCAGCATCTAACCATTTTAAAATCCTTTTTTAACAACTTCTTTCATTATTAGGTTTAATCTTCTCTGAGGATCAGCTTTAGGTTTATATTGTTAATCTAAAAAATTCTGTGATTCCAATTAAAGGACTAATTCCTTTAATATCAGCTAAAGTCCATCCAAAAGCCTTTTTATACTTGTTCAACATTTCTATTAACTTTTGTTCTTGAATTTTAGTTAACTTAGAAGATATAATAACAATCAATGTAGATGACTCTTCTAAAAATACATAGTTTAAATGGGCAGGTAATACCTCTAATTCAAGTTCAAGTGGTTTAATACTTGAAGGAATAAGATTTTCACTATCATTTTCCAACAAGTCTAACATTTCAAATTTGCCCTGAATATAATCAAAATCTTCTCCTTTTATTTCATCTTCATTCTAAAAAATTTCTCGTTGCTTTAATTTATCTTCACAGTCATTCTTAAATTGTTCATTACTCAGATAATCAACTACTTTCATTCTAAAACATTCATTATCTTTTTCTATTGCAGGATATTTCATAGCTTTTGCTATATGAAATTTTACTTCTTGATCATTAAATCTCATCAATTATTCTCTTTTTTGCACATCTATTACAGCTCTTCTTGTTGCAAGAAATGGTCTCCCTAAAATAATAGGAATCTCTTTTCTCTATCCATATCCAATACTATAAAGTCTACAGGAAAAAATAATTTTATCCACTTTTACTAATACATCCTCTATAACTCCTTTTAGATAAGTTATTGATCGATCAGCTAACTAAAGAGTTACAGTAGTAGGGGAAATTTCTCCCAAATCTAAATGTTTAAAGATCGATAATGGCATAAAATTGATACTCGCTCCTAAATCGCATAAAGCTTTTCCATAAAACTTTTCACCAATTGCATAAGGTATAGTAAAACTACCAGGATCTTTTAATTTTTCAGGAAGCTTTTTCTGAATAATAACACTACACCCTTCACTGAGTGCAACAGTCTCATGATTTGTAAACTTCTATTTCTTATTTAGTGCATCCTTCATAAATTTAACATAACTTGGCATTTATTCCAAAGCTTCAACAAAAGGAATATTTATCGTTAATTTCTTAAGGATTTCCAAAAATTTTGTAAATTGTTTATCTTTGTTTTTCGGCTTCAGTCTTTGAGGAAATGGAGGGAATGGTTTTCTAAAGGAACATGTGTTTGTTTATTTTCATGTTGATCACTTTCCATTTCTTCTTTCTCTTCATCAACTTCAATTTCTCTTTGGATCCTTGTTTCAACTTCTTTTCCACTTCAAAATTGAATAGCTTTAATTTTTTCTTTATTTTGATCTTTTGGATTAACTTCTACAGTACTCAGAAGAATTCAAGAAGGTTTGTTACTAAGTGTGGTAGCAATATGTCCTAATTGATTTTCAATATTTCTAATAGCATCCCCTTGATTTTGTATTTGATTTCCAATATTCAACATCACTTCTTCCATCGTCAACTTCTTTTCCTTAACTTGTGGGTTAGGATTGGAGTTAAATCTGGAGAATAATAAGGTTAAAAATTAGGATTTCCTTAATTGTTCAGATTTCTGGATGGATTCACCGAATTGTTATTATTATTCCAACTAAAATTAGGGTGATTTTTTCATCCAAAGTTAAAATAGTTATAATAGGGATTATTATTTCAATTTTTTATAGCGTTTAAAGTTTCATAAGATGGTTGAGTATCAATAATATGTCTTAGTGAATTTTCCTCTAATACTAGGATATTTGAGAATAGTTCACTCCTATTTGATCAATCTTTTCAAAAATAGCAGCAATTTGAGATGCCAAAATAGACATTGCATCAGAATCATGAATATTGGCTACTTCTCTTAGGATTTACCCTTTCAGAGGGCCATAGAAAATTATTAGTAGTCATTTCTTCAATTAAAAAAATGCTTCATCAAAAGGTTTTGAAATTAATGATCCACCCACAGCAACATCTATAATAGATCGTAGTAATCCTACTAATCCATTGTAAAAGGTTTGATTTATTAACCAATCTAGCAAAGCATGGTGTGGACATTTCTAAGAAGTTCTTTAAATATTTTACAGACTTCATATATATATATATATATATTCCCCTTCAAACTGATAAAAAGATGTAATATCATTTCTAAGCTTAGCGGTTTTCGATGGTGGAAAATATTTAGCCAAGAATTTTTGTGATAGTTCTATGTAATATCATTTCTAAGCTTAGGGGTTTTCGAGGGTGGAAAATATTTAGCCAAGAATTTTTGTGATAGTTCTCCCCAAGTTCTAAATTTTTTAGGGTGGAAAATATTTAGCCAAGAATTTTTGTGATAGTTCTCCCCAAGTTCTAATAATCCAGGTGCAATGAATTTAACCAAGCCTTGGCTTTATCCCTTAATGAAAAAGGAAAAAGTATAAGCCTAACAACATCATTAGACACTCCGTCATATTTAAATGTAGCACAAATTTTAAGAAAACTAGCAAGGATCTTCAGTAGGTGATCCTCCAAACTTGTTATTTTGTATCATTTGGATAATAACAAGTTTAAGCTTAAATGAATTAGCAGCAACATCCAGATTTTAAATAGTCAAGTGAAGTTCATCTATTATCAGATTTGCATAATCTCTTAAAAGTCTTTGTCGATTCTTATTTATTGGATTTTCTAAGTTATTTGCCATTTCTTTTAAATTTTGAATTTCTCTTCATTGTTTACAATTTTTCTAATAGTACGTTCTAACTCTTAATTGTAAGGTACTAAGCCTTCATATCTAATATTTTGCATAAATAAAGAAAGTAAGCAAAGTAAATTTTTTTTTAAAAAAAAAACTCTTAAAGAAATTTCTTTTTGGATTTTTGATTTTTTTTTATTTTTTTATTTTTATTTATTTTTATAGTATATATATTATCTCTAACTTTTCTAATTTATCAAAATTATTTAATTTACCTAAATTTAACTGTTACCTTCCCCACACAACGACACCAAAAACTTGATCCCAATTTTTATATGTAAGGATTAATGAATTTAACACCACTACAACGCCAAAAACTTGATCCTTGTATGAAAAGTAAGTTGTGTAAAATATATATAATTATATGCAATTAATAATGTGATTCTATGCAAGTATACGCATCGTTATCAAGTAATAAATGACTTTCTATTTAAGCTCCAAATATCAATCCCACGGAGAAGGTGTAAATTGGCAATGATAAGTTTTACTAGGAAATTTATAGAAAATCAAATGAAATCACTGTCACTAATTTTGAATGTTGATATGTTATCAAAACTAAAGTACTTAACTATTAGAGAAATAGAAATGCAAAGTTTAAAAAGTAAATATTAATCTACTAACTATGTTTATGTAATGAAGATTTCTTATGTGAAAAAGCATCCTTCCCACTACAATGAGGTTCTGGTGAAATGAGATGAGATAAATGTTTATAAATGTATTGTGTCATATAGTAGCAATTATAATTCACTACCCTAATACAGTGCATAGAAAGTTAATGGCTAATCCTAAGTTTAGTCCCTAAATCTATGGCAAGGCTAGGAGGATACCGACTCCCACTCTAGAGCTCCCACTTCCCTTCACCTGAAGGCTAACGCTCGCTTTATTTTTTAAACACTAAAACTGAATTGGGCTTTAGTCTATCATCCTAAAAATTCTCTAATTCTACACCCAAGAAAGAATATTTCCCTATTTATTTGCACTTAATTCCATGAACAAATTTCTCCTTCTTGAAATCAAATATGATCCTCACTCTATTGTAGAACTCATACTCCATTTTCTGGATCATATGTTTCACAACATATTTTAACAATTCAATTGGCCAAATCAAAATGTAAATTAAGTTGGAGTTGAAAAATAATCACAATTTATTTTATATTTTAATATTGGCACATCCATATTATCTCTTCATTTCTGAGTTAAAAAAATTATCACAATTTATTTTATATTTTAATATTGGCACATCATATTATCTTTTCATTTCATCAGATCTCATAGTATGGAGAAAGATAGAGGGAACTACTCAGACTTCGTGAGAAAGACACAACAAAACACAAATTTCATATATAAAAGAAAGTTCATACAACACTAATAACATTAGAAAGATACAACAAAACACAAATTTTATATATAAAAGAAAGTTCATACAACAATAATAAACTAGAACTTATTTGAATCTCTTTCTCAAAGCAAATCCCTTATAGTCTTTCCTTAGAAATGCAGGAAGAAGATATCTCTCACTTTTCTCCTTCTCCAACACCTCTTGTAGCCTCTTCTAGGAAATGTAGGAAGAAGAAATCTCTCACTTTTCTCATTCTCTAACACTCTTAGAAAAGCCTCTTCTTAGAAATACAGGAACAAGATATCTCTCACTTTTCTCCTTCTCCAACACTCTTACAAAAATTTTCACACTAAATCTCACCACACAAACTCTAAACTATAAAATAAAAATCACTAATGGACTCCAAAATGGTGGTGGAATAAAAATGAATTATGAAGAATGGTGAAAATGGAGCATGGTGGAACGTCTTGGAGCGAAAATGAGTCAATTTCCTGATGAATTTCGGCCCCAAATAAACCCCAAGGTCGGTTCTCCAAGAGGTGCCTCCAAATACTCTTAAAAATCATCCAAATACATCAAACATTCTAGAAGCAGGGGTCGAACAGCCTTTGGCGCCGTCGGCGCTAGTATGTCGCCATCAGCGCTGAGTAAAAATTTCAACTGTTCTGTAGTTCTGTGCCGTCGGCGCTGCCCTTGGTGTGGTTGGCACTGAGTACTTCTTTAAAAATGTCATTTTGACTCCAAATTCCATCATTTTTGCTTTTCATTTTTGCTTTAAGTCCTAGAAATCAACAATCTGCAAGAAAACATCAAAATACCTTCCATTAAGGTGCAATATCAACAAAAATAAGAATAAATATGGGTCTAAAAATGCATATGTTTTCATTGTATCACTGGTAAGGGATCCTGTCTTTGTATTCATCCAATTAGCTCAAAAGATGGTGAAGCTGCAGTCTACTTTTGTAATTTGGATATTGCTTCACTCCAAGAGGAAGCGAAGTTCACACTAATAGGCAAATTCTAATTGGGACACCCCAAAATGGAACTTGTTAGAAGTTTCTTTGAATCCCTCAATTTTATTGGGGCCTGGAGAATTGGGTTACTTGATGGAAGACACCTTCTAATCTAACTCTCTGTGGAAGAAGACTATGTCAGGCTTTTTGCAAAGCAATCAATAGTGATTGCAGGGACCGCAATGAAAATTTAAAAATGGACTTCAGAATTTGATCCAAGCAAAGAACCTCCTGTGGTACCTATATTGTACAAGTTGCCAGGAGTTCCCATCCCCTTCTTCAAACTTAGTGCTCTATTTAACATTGGAAGGGCATTTGGTACACCTCTTAAGGTGGATGCCACCACTTATAACAAAGAAAGACCTGCCCTAGCTAGAATCTAAGTAGCAAGGGATATCACCCTCCTAGAGATGAAGAGGATCTGAATAAGATCTGAAACTGAAGGCTTCTGGCAAGAAATTTCTACTGAGCAAAAACCTTCCTATTGTCAACATTGTAATATGTTTGGCCACACAAAAGAAAGATGTTATAGGCTCCATCCCCCCCCCACCCTAGAAGGAATTCCAATAATAGTCCTAAAGAATTTGTTTCTATAATTGAACATATGTCAAGCCTTACTGCTGAAGGAACCACCCCCCCCCCCCAAATGAAAATTTCTATGATTGATAAACAAAAGCCTTATNCCCCAAATGAATATTTCTATGATTGATAAACATAAGCCTTATGTTGAAGGTACCCCTCACTGAATACTGTTACTACTCCCTCTGGAGATCCATTAGGAGAGTTTTCTAACTCCACCTCCACCAGTCCAAAAACTGTCTCTTCAACAAGGTTTGTCATAAAAGAAGTTAATGAAGGGGTTATTGTTACTCCTACGTCACTCAGCCTTGATAAAGAGGATGTGGGATGTTCCACTCACACAACTGTTACCGTAAAAGTACCTGAGGAAAATAATATTACTATTTTGCAACCGATACTAGAAGAGGACTAAAAAATTCAAACATCAAGGAAAAAGAAGAAGCAGGTGACAAAAGTGCAGAAACTCTAACAAGGGTCAGCCTTAATGAGGAAGAAGGCAAATCAAGGGAAAAAATGGTTCGCCCTCTAAAACCTCTAGAGGAAGAACTAGATCAAGTCTCAGCCATCCCTCTACCTCTAACCTCTTATGTTGGAACATTAGTGGTGTGGCTCACCCCCTTTCTCTCAAAAGAGTCTTACATCTCAACTTTAAATATAATCTTTGGTGCATTACCATTCTTGAGACAAAAGGCTTTCATCAATATGTTTGTCGATGATGATAGAAACACAAAATTCTATCATGCTTACATTAAATATAAAAGGAAGTGTAATACCATACACTCTATCCAGAATGCTGAGGGGATTTGGCTCTAAGACAACACTGTCATTGCTAGAGATGCTACTACCTATTATAAAAACCTACTAAACCAAGTCCCCCCTACCAGGACTCCAATTAGCAGGCACTACTTCTCTGAAGAGTTGAGATACACCAAAAACCTTAGCCTCACTGATCCCACCAATGAACCGAAAATCTAGGTCTCTTTAAATTCCATCGACAGTTCTAAGATTGCTGGACTAGAAGAATTTACAGCAGACTTCTATGTTATTGTTGCTATTGTCTGTTTCTTTCAAGGTCATAATCTTCCTTATCACTTTTGTGCTTCCAACTATGTTCTGGTACCCAAATCTGAAATTAAAAAACTTAGGACCATTTCAAACCCATATGCCTTACGACAGTACACAGTAAAGTTATTAGCAAAATTATTGTTAATAGACTCCAACCCCATCTTGACACCCTTATCAAACATAATCAGACTGCCTTTGTTAACGGAAGGTCTATTATTGACAACACCTTATTAGCTCAAAAACTGCTCCTATACCTGGATAAGCCTTGTAGAGGAGGAAACCTTATTTACAAGTTAGATATCAGGAAGGCTTATGAAACCATCCATTGGGACTTTATACTGGATGTCCTTTCAACTAGAGGTTTTAAGGCCTGAGTTCTGCAATCTTATTCATAGATGGCTACTTAACAATGTACTTTCCATCCTTATCTATGGGCAAGCTTGGGAGTCCTTTACTACTACAAGAGGCTTGAAGCAAGAAGACCCATTGTCCCCTAACTTTTTCATTCTTGCAATAGACTACTTGTCTAGAATATTGGATGAAGCTCTTCTGACTCGAAGCTATTCTAGATACCACCACATATCCAATATAGCCATTTCTCACCTACTGTATGCTGATGACATCATGATCTTCTCTAGTGCTCACAAGAATGTTGTCAAGAAAGTCTTTCAAAGCCTCTAGAAGTTTCAACTACACTCATGGATGTATTTCAGTAATGATAAGTGCCATCTGATATTCAAAAAAAAAATCTTCCCCCAATTGCAAATAGTGGGCTTCTAATTACACTGGTTTCTCTTGTACTTGACTCCCTATCAAATATCATGGAGTACTCCTTCTCACTGGTTGATTTAAACAGATCCAACTTGATGAAATTCTCAATAAAATTACCTTCTTGGTTAGACTCAATCCTTCCTCTCCAAAGGTGGTAGAATCACTTTGCTCAAGAGTATTCTCATAACCTTCCCTTCTACATCCTCTAGATGCCCAATATTAAGAAAAGCACTCGAATTTAGATGGAGAGGGCCTTCAACAGGTTTATGTGGTTAGGACAAAGACAACAAATGCATTGGGCTTCTTGGCAGAAGGTAGCAAAACTTTTCTTGGCTGGGGGTATTGGTTTCAAGGACTTGAACCATCTACTTCAAGTTAACCTCTGCAAGATATGGATTAAGTTTAGAGCTCAATCCTCATTATAGGCAAAATTCATGTGGGGTAAATAAGGTAAAGATCAGCATCCTTTCCTTACTGTTAGAAAATTGGGAGACTCTAAAATTTTGGTGAGTATACTTAAGATTAGACATATTGCCGGAGAATTATTCATTTGGGATTTGGGTAAAGGGATATCAATTTCTGGCTAAATAACTGGTGCCCTAAAGACTGGCTGACACCTTCTTCTCTTGCCCTCAACCCTTACCTTTAAGTTGTTGACTGCTGAGAGGGAAATACTAGTTCTCTCCTTAAGCTCTCTACTATCCTGTAGGATCACTCAGCTAAAAAAATTGCCAACAATCAATTTGATAGAAACAGATCTGATAAACCTATTTGGCAAGCCTATGCTAATAAAAGTTTCACTTAAGATATCTATTCCAAACTTTATTATTGGGAGCAGGTGAGTTGGGGAAATGTTGTATGGAATAAAATCCTTTCTCCCTCCATGTCTTTTTTTCTACTGGAAAATCTTTAAAAAATTCCTTCCAACTGATGAATTCCTCAAGATAAAATGTTTGAGAAGCCCCTCTAGATGTTGGTTGTGCTTACAGAAGGAGGAATCACTGCCTCACCTTTTCTTTGAATGCAGCTTTGCCCAGAAAGTCTGAAACCAGTTCCTTCAACATTTGAATATTATCACTTATCTTAATTGAAACAAAGTTACTACCTGGTGGAAAAAGTGCCATTATTTAAACTATGCTCCTGTCCCATTTATAGTGGCCTGGTTCCTTTGGATGTCTAAAAATAATGCTAAATTTGAGGGTATCCTATCTAATACTGCTAAGATGGTCAGAAACTGTGTAGCTTACTTACACAAGATGATCAAACATAAAAGCTTTTCCAATATCTCCAATTCCTACCCCACTGAAAGTATAACTCCTCAAATTTATCAGGTTTTCTAGAAACCTCCTATCTATCACACTGTTAAGGTCAATGTAGATGGTAGATTCATTGAAATGGGTGCTGGTGTGGGAGGACTTTTTAGAAACCACCTTAGACAATGTATAATTTATTTCTATACCCCAGTCTCTGCTTCTGATGTTGTTGAGACTGAACTTATTGGTGTATACTGAGCATTAAATCTAGTCACAAAGACTAGATGGAATCATATTTGGGTGGAAGTGGATTCTACTGTGGTCATCAAACTTCTGGTCTCTAAGGACATACCTCCTTGGAATCACTCTTATTGGATACAAAAAATCAAAGGGCTCACCTCCCATCTCAGTGTCCACTTTACATTTATCTATAGGGAAGGCAACAAAACTACACATTAGCTAGCCAGACATGGTCTCAACTCTAATACTACCTCTGCCTCTGCCTCCTCCCCTCCTCCACTACTTTTCCTACTGCATGGAGATCTATTAGAAGACCCTCATTTTAGAATTTTTGACCATAACATACTAAAGAGATATTTTCCTTTTGCTAAAGATCTTTCATTTTTATTTTATTTATTGGGGTATTTTTCCCTCCCACATTTTGCAATCTTGTTTTAAACTAACATGTAGTGAGCCAACAATAGCTCCTTTTTTCAATATATATATATATATGTCCATAATGCAGTTTTGTTTGCCCATTATAAAAATGGTACAAATAATCAGTTTGGAGGATTACCTACTGAAGATCCTAACTTACATCTTGCTAATTTTCTAGAAATATGTGCTTCTCTTAAATATGATGGAGTGTCTAATGATGTTATCAGACTTAGAATTTTTTCCTTTTCATTAAGGGACAAAGCTAAAGCATGGTTAAATTTGTTAGCACCTGGATCTATCAGAACTTGGGGAGAACTATCACAAAAAGTTTTGGCTAAATATTTTCCACCCTAAAAAACTGCTTAGCTTAGAAAAGATATTACATCTTTTTGTCAATTGACAAAGGAATTGATATATGAAGCTTAGGAAGGATTTAAAGATCTCCTTAGGAGGTGTCCACACCATGCTTTTCTAGATTGGTTAATAGATCAAACTTTTTTCAATGGATTAGTAAGATCACTTAGATTTATTATAGATGTTGCTGCAAGTGGATCATTAATGTCAAAACCTTTTGATGAAGCATATTCTTTAATAGAGGAGATAACTATTAATAATTTTCAATGGCCCTCTGAATGGGTAAATCCAAAAAGAGTAGCTAGTATTCATGATTCTGGTGCAATGTCTATTTTGGCATCCCAAATTGTCACTATGTCAAAGAAGATTGATCTATTTGAAGTGAACTATTCTCAAACACCCCCAGTGTTAGAGGAAAATTCACTAGGACAGATAATTGATACTCAATCACCTTATGAAACTCTGAATGTTATAAATAATAGAACTAATAATCCCTATTCTAATTATTATAATCATGGGTGGAAAAATCACCCTTATCTTAGTTTGAATAATAATAACAATATGGTGAACCCCTTAGGAAATTCAAATAACCAAGGAAATCTTAACTATAAACATTAGTATCCTCCTGGATTTATTAGTAACTCACAATTTAGGGAGAAGAAGTTGTTTATGGAAGAATTGGTGTTGAATATGGGAAATCAAATACAAAGTCAAGGAGGTGCTACAAGAAATATGGAAAATCAACTACAGCATATTGCTACTGCACTTAGTAACAGACCTTCAGGAATTCTTCCTAGCAGTATTGAAGTTAATCCAAATAACCAGAGTAAGGAAAAAATTAAAGCTATTCAATAAAGAAGTGAAAAATAATTTGAGACAAGGATCCAAAGAGAAACTGAAGTTGAGAAGGAGATGGTGGAAATCAAAAAAGATAATGATGATATATATTCTGATATAAAATCTTCAAATAAACCAATAAAAATTTCAATAGAAAAACCTCCAACTCTGTTTCCTCAACGATTGAAGCAGCAGAAAAAGATAAACAATTTACAATTTTTTTGGAAATTCTTAAAAAGTTAACGATAAATATTCCTTTCATTGAAGCTTTCAATCGAATGCCAAATTATGTGAAATTTATGAAGGATATACTAAACTAGAAGAGGAAGTTTGCAGATTACAAAACCATCACAGTTAGTGAAGAGTGTAGCACAATTTTTCAAAAAAAGCTTCGTGAAAAGTTAAAAGATCCTAGTAGTTTTACTATACCTTGTGCTATTGGTGAGAAATTTTTTGAAAAAGACTTATGTGATATAGGAGCTAGAATTAATCTTATGCCTCTATCAATTTTTAAAAGGTTGGATTTAGGAGAGATTTCCTTAGTACTGTAACTCTTCATTTAGTTGATTGATCGGTAACTTATCCTAAAGGAGTTATAGAAGAATTTTTAGTGAAAGTGGATAAATTTATTTTCTTGTGAACTTTATTGTTTTAGGTATGGAGGAAGATAAAGAGATTCCTATTATTTTAGGGGGTCATTCCTTGTAATAGGGAGAGTTGTGATACATGTGCAAAAAGAAGAATTAACATTGAGAGTAAATGATCAAGAAGTAACATTTAATATATCAAAAGCTATGAAATATCTTGAGATAGAAAAAGGTAATGAATGTTTTAGAATGAAAGTTACTGATTATCTAAGTAATGAGCAATTTAAGGGAATGTTAGAAGAAAAATTAAGGAAAGAGAAGAACTTTGAGTATGAGAATGAGAATGAAGTAAAAAAACAAGAATTTAGATTATGTTCAAGAAAAATTTGAGATTTTGGACCTTACAGAAAATGTTAATAAAAATCTTATTCCTTCAAGTACTAAACCACCTATACTTGAACTAAAAGTATTATCTGCCCATTTAAAATATGTGTTTTCAGGAGATTCATCTATATTACTTGTTATTATATCTTCTAATTAAACTGAATTTCAAGAGCAAAAATTAGTGGAAACTTTGAAAAGATAGATGAAGGTCTTTAGATGGATTTTAGTGGATATTAAAGGAATCAGTCCTTGAATTCGTATGCATAGAATTCTATTGGATGAATAATATGAACCTAAAGCTGATCCTAAAAGGAGATTAAACCCAATAGTGAAAGAAGTTATTAATAAAGGAAATCTTAAAATGTTTAGATGTTGGAATTATATATCCTATTTCAGATAGTGCTTGGGTAAGTCCCTTTCATTGTGTCCCAAAGAAAGGAGTGGGTTGAACCAAATTCTAAAGATCAAGGAAAATAACAAATCAAGGCAATATAATTACGAAGTGGAAAAGAATTAGAAACAAGAGTACAAAAAGAAATGGAAACAGAAAAAGAGAAAGTGGATACTGAAAAAGAAAAGGATCATGAGGACCCAGATTTAGAGTATCCATTTACACCAATGAAAATTACTGTGGAGAAACCTCCACCACCGTTTCCTCAAAGATTGAAGCAACACAAACAGAATAAATAATTTTCCAAATTTTTAGAAATTCTTAAGAAGTTAACGGNTCACCTACTTTTGTAACTCTACAGTTAGCAGATCGTTCAGTTACATATCCTAAGGGAGTTATAGAAGATGTGTTAGTAAAAGTGGATAAATTTATCTTTCCTTTGGATTTCATTGTTTTAGATATGGAGGAAGATAAAGAAATACCTATCATTTTAGTGAGACCATTTTTAGCTACTGGAAAAGCTATGATAGATGTTTCAAAAGGAGAATTAACTATGACAGTTAATGATCAAGAAGTGACCTTTAACATTGTGAAATCTATGAAATACCCTGTTGTTGAAAGAGATAATGAATGTTTTCAAATGGAAATTAGTGAACATCTATTGAAAGAACATTTTAAAGAACATTTCAAAGAGAAAGAACAATTTGAAGAGAATGATGAAGTTATTTTAGATGAATTAGAAAATGAAGAGTTAGATTATGTTAAGAAAATATTTGAGATGTTCGATATTACGGAAAATGCTGATAAGAATCTATTTTCGTCAATTATAAAACCACCTGAACTTGAGTTAAAAATACTGCCTAGCCACTTAAACTATGTGTTTTTGGGAGACTCATCTACATAACCTATTATTATATCTTTAGAATTAAATGATCTACAAGAGCAAAGACTATTAGATACATTGAAAAGATATAAGAAAGCTTTTGGTTGGACCTTAGCTTATTAAGGGAATCAGTCATTCAATCTGTATGCACAAAATTATATTAGATGAACAATATAAACCAAGAGTGGATATTAAAGGAATCAGTCCTTCAATTTGTATGCACAAAATTATATTAGATGAACAATATAAACCAAGAGTAATCCACAAAAGAGATTAAAGCCGATGATGAAAGAAGTAATTAAGAAGGAAATTTTGAAATGGTTAGACACTAGAATTATATATAAACGATTAAATCCAATGATGAAAGAAGTAGTTAAGAAGGAAATTTTGAAATGGTTAGACACTGGAATTATATATCCTATTTCAGATAGTGCGTGGGTAAGTCCAATTCATTGTGTTCCTAAGAAAGGAGGAGTGACTGTTGAAACAAAAGAAAATAATGAATTAATACCTATCAGACAAGTTATTGATTGGCGTATTTGCATTGATTATAAGAAACTAAACACTGCCACCATGAAAGATCACTTCCCTTTACCCTTTTTAGATCAAATAGTAGATAGAATTGCTAGGCACAAATATTTTTGTTTTTTAGATGGATATACCGGTTACTATCAAATTTCTATTGCTCCTAAGGATCAAGATAAATAACATTTACTAGTCCTTTTGGAACTTTTGGTTTTCAAGGAATGCCTTCCGGATTATGTAATGAACCTGCAACATTCTAGAGATGTATGATGTCCATATTTAGTAAATTAATTAATGATGGATTGGAAGTATTTACAGATGATTTATCTGTATTTGGAATATCATTTGATGCATGCTTAAATTATCTTGAAAAAGTTTTAGAGTTATGCGAAATAACTAATTTAGTTCTAAATTGGGAGAAATGTCAATTTATGGTTGTAGGAGGAATTGTATTAGGGCATAAAATTTTGGAAGGTATGGAAACAGACCTTGCAAAAATTCAAGTTATATCTAAACTAACACCTCCTACTAACGTAAGGTATGTAAGCTAACCCTGAAAAAATTCAAGTTATATCTAAACTAACACCTCCTACTAATGTAAGAGAGGTTAGGAGTACCCTACAAAAATCCAAGTTATATCTAAACTAACACCTCCTACTAATGTAAGAGAAGTTAGAGTAAAATTCAAGTTATATCTAAACTAACACCTCATACTAATGTAAGAGAGGCTAGGAGTTTTCTTGGACATTGTTGGATTTTACATACATTTTATTAAAGATTTTTCAAAAATTACCAAACCTCTATGCCAACTTTTAGAAAAAGACAAGAAATTTGAATTTATAGAAAGTTGTTTAAATGCGTTTGAGTTATTAAAGAAAAAATTAATCACAACCCCTATTATAGTTTCACCTAACTGGGAGAATTGATTGTGCGAGGCTAGTGAATAGGCTATTGGAGTGGTTCTTGGATAAATGTACGAAAAGATTTTTAAAGTGATATACTACGCTAGTTAGTGATTATGCTATTGGAGATGTCCTTGGACAAAGGTATGAAAAGATTTCTAAAGTTATATACTACGCTAGTAAAACTTTTACTGATGCACAAATTAATTATATTATTACTGAAAAAGAGTTACTAGCTATTGTATATGCTTTAGATAAATTCAGATCATATTTAATTGGAGCTAAATATGTTGTGCATATTGATCACTCTGCTATTAAATATCTGATGCAAAAGAAGGATGTCAAACCAAGTTGATTAGATTGGTCACTCTGCTATTAAATATCTGATGCAAAAGAAGGATGCCAAACCAAGGTTAATTAGATGGATTACTATTAAATATCTGATGCAAAAGAAGGATGCCAAACCAAGGTTGATTAGATGGATACTTTTGAAAGAATTTGATTTTGTGGTTATTGATAGAAAGGGAACTGATAATCAAATTATTGATCATTTGTTCTTATGCAAAAGAAGGATGTCAAACCAAGGTTGATTAGATGGATACTTTTGATGCAAGAATTTGTTGATGCGAAAGAAGGATGCTAAACCAAGGTTGATTAGATGGATACTATTGATGCAAGAATTTGATCTTGCAAACCAAGGTTAATTAGATGGATACTTTTGATGCAAGAATTTGATCTTGTGGTTATTGATTCAAACTAAGGTTGATTAGATGGATACTTTTGATGCAAGAATTTGATCTTGTGGTTATTGATATGTTGATTAGATGGATACTTTTGATGCAAGAATTTGATCTTGTGGTTATTGATAGAAAGGGAACTGATTAGATTGATACTTTTGATGCAAGAATTTGATCTTGTGGTTATTGATAGAAAGGGAACTGATAAGATGGATACTATTGATGCAAGAATTTGATCTTGTGGTTATTGATAGAAAGGGAACTGATAATTTGATCATTTGTCGAGATTAGAAAATCATGAATTATCTGACACCGACAATAAAATTACAGACACAAGGTTGATTAGATGGATTCTTTTGATGCAAGAATTTGATCTTGTGGTTATTGATAGAAAGGGAACTGATAATCAAATTGCTATTGATGCAAGAATTTGATTTTGTGGTTATTGATAGAAAGGGAACTGATAATCAAATTGCTGATTATAAGATTAGAAAATCATGAATTATCTGCACTGATAATGAAATTACAGACAGTTTTGTTGATAAATAACTTTATAATATTAATGAGTGAAAAATACCATGGTATGCTGATATTGTTAACAATATTGTAACTGATATTTTGTCACCTATGCTGACATTGCAACAACAAAGGAAATTCATTCATGATGCAAAAGCATATTTTTTGGATGAGCCTTATTTATATAAACAATATAAGGATCTGATTATGAGAAGATGTGTACCTTATGAAGAAACGGAGCTAATCTTACAGAAGTCATGATTCTGAATTTGGAGGACAATTTGGGATAGATAAAATTGCTTATAAAATTTTACAAGCTAGATTTTATTGGCCTACTATCTTTAAGGATGTTTATAGATACATAAAAACTTGTGATTTATGTCAACGAGTAGGTAATATATCTAGAAGAAATGAAATGCCTCTGAATTTCTTGTTGGAAGTTGAGATCTTTGACATTTAGGGATTAGATTTTTTGGGACCATTTATTCCTTCATTTGGGAACTTATATATATTAACTACAGTAGAATATGTTTCTATATGGATTGAAGCCCAAGCTTTACCTCGTTGTGACGCTAAAAGTGTTTAAAGATTTTTAATGAAAAATATTTTCACTAGATACAGAATGCCTAGGATGATTATCACTGACGGAGGATCCCATTTTTGGAATAAATATATTCAGAGAATGGCAGAAAAGCTTAATGTTATTCATAAAATCTGTACTTCCTATCATCCTCAAACCAGTGGGTTAGCTGAATTTTCTAATAGAGAGATTAAACAAATACTTGGGATGATTGTAAACCTTAGTAGAATAAATTGGTCCACTAGACTGGATACTGCATTATGGGCTTACAGGACTGCTTATAAAACTCCTATTAGAATGACTCATTACTGACTGATTTTTGGAAAGACTTGTCACTTACTAGTGGAATTGGAGCATAAAGCATATCGGGCAATTAAAGAATTAAATTATAATTTAAAAGATGCGGGTATAAAGAGATTGTTACAATTAAATGAATTGGAAAAATTAAGAAATGAGTCTTATGATAACGACATAATTTATAAGGGGAAACTAAAGTTATGGCATGATCAGAAGATTAACCAAAAGAACTTTGAACCAGGACAAGAAGAGGAAATCGTATGAATTGGAAGAATTAAGAAATGAATCTTATGATACGACAGAATTTATAAGGAAAAACTAAAGTTATGGCATGATCGGAAGATTAACCAGAAGAACTTTGAACCAGGACAAGAAGTAGCTAAAGTTATGGCATGATCGGAAGATTAACCAGAAGAACTTTGAACCAGGACAAGAAGTTTTCAACACTAGGCTGAAGTTATTCCCTTAGGAAATTAAAGTCTTGTTGGTTAGGACCCTTTACTGTGACTAGAGTTTATACTTACGGAGCTGTTGAAACTGAACTCTCATTGGTTGGGAACCTTTGCTGTGACTCAAGTTTATACTTACGGAGTTGTTGAAATTGAAGATCAAAAAACTAGAAATATATTTAAAGTAAATGGACACAGATTAAAACCATATTTTGAGGGTAAAAGACCAAGTTTTAAAGAGGTTTTAATGATCAGTCAACCTGAATAACACCTAAATAGGTCGGGCTGAGGATGTTAAACCAAGCGCTTTATGGGAGGCAACTAACCAGAGGAAAATATATTGAGATTTTCATACCTGTTTTATACTATTTTTGATGATATTGCACTATAAAGAAAGGTATTTTTATGTTTTGTTGCAGGAATGATAAATTAGGGTCAATAGAGCAAAAAGATGCAAAAAGGAGTGAATTTGGAGCGAAAAGGACCAAAATGTGAAGAATTGAACTAGGGCACCGACGACGCCATCAACCTCGCTGACGATGAGATTTTCTCGAGACTCCAAAATTAATTCATTAAGAAGGTCCCTCGAGGTTGTCGACGGTGAGCTCAACTGTTATGCCCAATTAGGCTTTAGATAAGGCCAAATTTTGAATGGATTCTTAGGAAACTCTGTGGACTGCTCATCCACAACTTTAAAAGACTATTTTGGCCAAAAATTGAGAGAGCTTGGAAGTGCTGGTAAGTTCCTGGAGGTTAGAAAGATTCCAATAATGTGTAACAATTGTGAGGAATTCTTCGAGAGATTGTAAGAGTGGAGGGAAAGTGAGAGATTTCTTCCTCCTTGCTTCTTCGAAGAGGAATTCTGTGTGTTGTAAAGAAAGGAAGAGATTCAGAGGAACTTCGAGGAGTTTTCTTGGGAGAAATTAGAGATAAGTTATTTACTTGTTGTAGTTTTTATGACTTTGATTTTATATATGAATTCCGAGTTTTGTTGTGTTTTCCCATGAGATCTGAGTAGTTTTCTCTATCTTTCTACTTGTCTCCACATTTGTGAAATAGTGATTTGAATTGGTGAAGCCATGAATCTTTTGAGTTTGATCTTCATTTACTTTCAATCTGACCAATTAATTTGTTAAACTATGTTGAGTTTTATAACTACAGTGAAGATTATATCCAAGACTCAGAGAGGTCAAAGCCCTTGGAAGTTGGGTGCAAATAAATAGGGAAATAATATTATCGGGTGTAGAGATCAAAGCCCTTGGAAGTTGGGTGCAAATAAATAGGGAAATATTATTATCGGGCATAGAATTGTAAAAGCCCTTGGAAGTTGGGTGCAAATAAATAAAGAAATAATATTATCGGGCGTAGAATTGGACCAAGCCCTTGGAAGTTGGGTGCAAATAAATAGAGAAATAATATTATCGGGCGTAGAATTGGAGCTCTTGGAAGTTGGGTGCAAATAAATAGGGAAATAATATTATCGGGCGTAGAATTGGAGATTTTCAAAGCCCTCGGAAGTTGGGTGCAAATAAATAGGGAAATAATATTATCGGGCGTAGAATTGGAGATTTTAGATTAGAAGTTGGGTGCAAATAAATAGGGAAATAAAATTATCAGGCGTAGAATTGGAGATTTTAGAGGAAAGTTGGGTGCAAATAAATAGGGAAATAAAATTATCGGGCGTAGAATTGGAGATTTTAGAGTGAAAAGTTGGGTGCAAATAAATATGGAAAAAAAATTATCGAGCGTAGAATTGGAGATTTTAGAGTGACAGACTAAAATCCCCAATTTGGTGCAAATAAATAGGGAAATAAAAATTATCGAGCGTAGAATTGGAGATTTTAGAGTGGATGACTAAAACACTCAATTCGGTCCAATCGTTTGGGTGTTGAAGTGTAGATGTTAGCCATCAGGTGAGGGGAACGTGGGAGCTCCGAAGTGAGAGCTGGTATCCTCCCAGCCTAACCATAGATTCAGTAACCAAGCGTAGGATTAATCAATGTTCATTATGTCTTGATCAATGGGTAAAGAATATGTATGCTCCTATTTGGCACAATATAATTTGAACTGATTCACTTTATCCATTCACTATAATTTCTTGATAAGAAGAAGGATGCTTTCTTATATATTGAATATCACATCTAAACCTTCATTAGTATCATTAGTTATTTAATAGTTATTAAAATTACGTAATTATTTCAATTTCTTATTAGTGACAGATAAGCAAATTGAACTTTGTTATTGTGATTAAAGTATTTCTTTTCTAAAATCTTAGTTTGTAGTTCTAAACTTACTCCATGTAGGATCAATATCTAGGACTCCATTAGAGCCCTATAATACTTGAGCGATATGTATACTTATTTTGATAAGTGTGACTTTACAATTATTGAATATTTATTTCATTCATATTTATCGAATCTATAACTGTTATTAAGGATTTGGTATAGTTGCTGAGGAAGTAAATCTTTTAGCAGCAGTATTAAATATTTATATTTTTAAGCATATATAAAGTCGCGGTCAAGTTTTTGGCACCATTGTCGGGGAGTGAGTAACAAAAATCACAATTAGAGTAACAGACAAATTAGGATTATTATAATAATTTTTACATGAATTGCAACTTATTTTTATATATAGTTAATTATATTACTGTGTACTGATTTCAAATTGTATGCGTAAATTTGGACCTGAAAATCCCCGTGATTCAGATAATTAGAACACACTGTTAGAAAGATTAGAAGATTGAGAAGAGAAGTTAGAAATTCTCATACAATGGAAAACAATATGACCAATCAAGGAATAGAAAATGAACACCAACCTAGACCCCTACGAGATTATATAAATCCTACAGCAGATGAAATTCACTTATCTATCCAAAATCCTGATATAGCTGCTAATTCATTTGAGCTTAAGCATGCTATTATCCAAATGGTATAGAACAATCAATTTGGAGGTACACCAAATGAAGGTCCTAACTTACAACTCGCTAGTTTTTTAGAACTGTGTGCCACTTTAAAATATGACAGAGTCTCAAACGTTGCTGTTAGACTTAAACTTTTTCCTTTTTCACTGAGGGATAAGGCTAAGATGTGGTTGAATTTGTTAGCACTATGATCTATTAGAACTTGGGGAGAACTTTTACATAAATTTCTATCCAAATATTTCCCTCCATCCAAAACTGCTAAACTTAGAAATGACATAAATAGAAATTTCTATCCAAATATTTCCCTCCATCTAAAACTACTAAACTTAGAAATGACATAACATTTGGGGAGAACTTTCACTGAAATTTCTATCCAAATATTTTCCTCCATCCAAAACTGCTAAACTTAGAAATGACATCCAAAACTGCTAAACTTAGAAATGACATAACATCATTTTGTCAGATTGATGGAGAGTCGAAAAACTGCTAAACTTAGAAATGACATAACATTGTTCTGTCAGATTGATGGAGAGTCAATATACGAAGCTTGGGAGAGATTTAAAGATCTTCTTAGAAATTGCCCTCATCATTCATTACCAGACTGGTGCTGCTAAACTAAGAAATGACATAACATCGTTCTGTCAGATTGATGGAGAGTCAATATATGAACTGCTAAACTTAGAAATGACATAACATCATTCTATCAAATTGATGGAGAGTCAATATACGAAGCTTGGGAGAGATTTAAATATCTTCTTAGGAAATGCCCAATTGATGGAGAGTCAATATACGAAGGTTAGGAGAGATTTAAAGATCTTCTTAGGAAGTCCTCATCATTCGTTACCAGATTGATTGATAATTCAAACTTTTTATAATGGATTAGTGAGATCTCTTAGATTGATTATAGATGTTGCGGCTGGTGGTTTGTTAATGTCAAAACGTTTTGAATAAGCTTATTCATTAATAGAAGAGATGGCTGCCAATAATTTTCAATGGCCCTTTGAACGGGTAAACCCTAAAAGAGTAGCTATTATCCATGATTTTGATGCAATATCTATGTTAGCTTCACAGATTGTTGTAATATCAAAGAAATTAGATCATTATGGGATGAATTATTTTCCTACACCTCTTATGATGGAAGAGAATTCATCTGGGCAATTTGTGGATGTTCAACCTTCATATGAGACTTTAAATTCTATTAATAGACCCAACAACCCTTATTCGAACAATTATAACCCAGGTTGTCAGAATCATCCAAATTTTTATTGGAATAATAATTCTTCTACAAATCAACAATGGGCAAACAACCCAGTCATCCAACCAAGGAAATGTTAACTATAGACCTTCTTATCCTCCAGGATTTAACAGTAACACTCAAATTAAGAGAGAAATATTAACTATAGACCTTCTTATCCTCAAGGATTTAATAGTAATACTCAAATTAAGGAGAAGAAGTTTTATGGAAGAGTTGATATTAAACATGTGTAAACAATTACATAATCAATGAAATCAATTACAAAATCAAGGAACTGCTATTAAGAATATTGAAAATCAATTAGGGCATATTGTTACTGCGCATAGTAACCGAGCATTGGGAACTTTTCCTAGTTCTGTGGAACTAAATCCTAAAGATCAAGGAAAAGAACAAATCAGGTGATACAATTACGTAGTGGAAAAGAATTGGAGATAAGAGTGCAAAAAGAAATAAAAACTAAAAAAGAGAAAGTGGATACCGAAAAAGAAAAGGATAATGAATACCCAGATTTAAAGTATCCATTAACACCAATGAAAATTACTGTGGAGAAACCACCACCACCGTTTCCTCAAAGATTGAAGCAACACAAATAGAATAAACAATTTTCTAAATTCTTTGAAATTCTTAAGAAGTTATCGGTAAATATTCACTTCGTAGATGAAAGATATTCTGAACAAGAAAGGAAGTTCACGGATAACAAAATTGTTGCACTTAGCGAAGCGTGTAGTGTAATTATTCAGAAAAAGCTTCCTGAAAAATTAAAAGATCCGGTCAATTTCACTATACCGTGTGCTATCGGTGAAAAATTTTATGGAAGAGCTTTATGTGATTTGGGATCCTGGAAGTTTCACTATACCGTGTGCTATCGGTGAAAAATTCTATGGAAGAGCTTTATGTGATTTGGGAGACAACATTAATCTTATGTCTCTATCGATTTTCAAAAGATTAGGATTAGGAGAAGTCTCACCTACTTCTGTAACTCTTCAGAATTTTCAAAAAACTAGGATTAGGAGAAGTCTCACCTACTTCTGTCTTTAATCATATGCCTCTATCAATTTTCAAAAGATTAGGATTAGGAGAAGTCTCACTTGCTTCTGTAACTCTACAGTTAGCGGATCGTTTACTTACATATCCTAAGGGATTTATAGAAGATGTGTTAGTAAAAGTGGATAAATTTATCTTTCCTGTGGATTTCATTGTTTTAGATATGGAGGAAGATAAAGAAATACCTATCATTTTAGGGAGACCATTTTTAGCTACTTGAAAGGCTATGATAGATGTTCAAAAAGGAGAATTAACTATGAGAGTTAATGATCAATAAGTGACCTTTAACATTACGAAATCTATGAAATACCCTGCTGTTGAAAGAGATAGTGAATGTTTTTGCATGGAAATTAGTGAACATCTATTGAAAGAACATTTTAAAGAACATTTTTAAGTGAAAGAACAATTTGAAGAGAGTGATGAAGTTATTCTGGAAGAATTAGAAAATGAAGAATTAGATTATGTTCAAGAAAGATTTGAGATGTTCGATTTTACGGAAAATGCTAATAAGAATCTATTTCCGTCAATTATAAAACCACCTAAACTTGAGTTGAAAGTATTGCCTAGCCACTTAAAGTATATGTTTTTGGGAGACTTATCTACATTACCAGTTATTATATTTTTCAGAATTAAATGGTTTGCAAGAGTAAAGTCGGTTAGATACATTAAAAATTTATAAGAAAGCTTTCGGTTGGACCTTATCTGATATTAAGGGAATCAGTTCTTCAATCTGTATGCATAAAATTATATTAGATGAACAATATAAACCAAGAGTTGATCCACAAAGGAGATTAAACTCAATGATGAAAGAAGTAGTCAAGAATGAAATTTTGAAATGGTTGGACACTGAAATTATATATCTCAATGATTTAAGAAATATTTAAGAATGAAATTTTGAAATGATTAGGCACTGGAATTATATATTCTATTTCAGATAGTGCGTGGGTAAGTCCAATTCATTGTGTTCCTAAGAAAGGAGGAGTGACTGTTGAAACAAAAGAAAATAACAAATTAATACCTATCTGACAAGTTACTGGGTGGTGTATTTGCATTGATTATAGAAAATTAAACACTGTCACCAGGAAAGATCACTTCCCTTTTACCATTTGTAGATCAAATAGTAGATAGACTTGCTAGGCACAAATATTTTTGTTTTTTGGATGGATATACTGGTTACCATCAAATTCATATTGCTCCTGAGGATCAAGAAAAGACAACATTTACTAGTCCTTTGTTACGATCAAATTCCTATTGCTCCTAAGGATCAAGAAAAGACAACATTTACTAGTCCTTTTGGAAGTTTTCAAGGAATGCCTTCCGGATTATGTAATGAACCTGCAACATTCTAGAGAAGTATGATGTCTATATTTAGTAAGTTAATTAATGATGGATTGGAAGTATTTATGGATGATTTCTCTGTATTTGGAACATCATTTGACGCATGCTTAAATTATCTTGAAAAAGTTTTGGAATTATGTGAAAGAACTAATTTAGTTCTAAATTGGGCCAAATGTCAATTTATGGTTGCAGGAGGAATTGCATTAGGGCATAAAATTTTGGAAGATGGTATGGAAGCAGGCCATGCAAAAATTCAAGTTATATCTAAACTAACACCTCCTACTAATGTAAGAGATGTTAGGAGTTCCTTGGACATGTTGGATTTTACAGGTGTTTTATTAAAGATTTTTAAAAAATTACCAAACCTCTATGCCAACTTTTAGAAAAGGACAAGAAATTTGAATTTACTGAAAGCTTTCTAAATGCCTTTGAGTTATTAAAAGAAAAATTAATCACAGCCCCTATTATAGTTTCACCTAACAGAGAAACCATTTGAATTGATGTGTGATGCTAGTGATTATGCCATTGGAGCTGTTTTTGGACAAAGGTATGAAAAGATTTTTAAAGCTATATACTACACTAGTAAAACTCTTAATGATGCTCAAATTAATTATAATGTTACTAAAAAAGAGTTACTAACTATTGTGTATGCTTTAGACAAATTTAGATCTTATTTAATTGGGACTAAATGTGTTGTGCACATATTGTGTATGTTTTTGACAAATTTAGATCTTATTTAATTGGGACTAAATGTGTTGTGCACATGATCACGTTACTATTAAATATCTGATGCAAAAGAAGGATGCCAAACCAAGGTTGATTAGATGGATACTTTTGTAAGAATTTGATCTTGTGGTTATTGATAGAAAGAGAACTGATAATCAAATTTCTGATCATCTGTCAAGATTAGAAAATCATGAATTATCTGACACCGATAATGAAATTACAGATAGTTTCTCTGATGAACAACTTTATAATATTAATGAGTGAAAAATACCATGGTATGCTGATATTATTAATTATATTGTAAGTGATATTTTGTCACCTATGTTGACACTGCAACAACAAAGAAAATTCATTCATGATGCGAAAGCATATTTTGGAATGAGCTTTATTTATATAAACAATGTAAGGATCTTATTATGAGGAGAAATGTACCTTATGAAAAAATTGAGCTAATCATTCAAAAATTTCATGATTCTGAATTTAGAGGACATTTTGGGATTGATAAAACTGCTTATAAAATTTTACAAGCTGGATTTTATTGGCCTACTATCTTCAGAGATGTTTATAGATACATAAAAACTTGTGATCGATGTCAACAAGTAGGAAATATATCTAGAAGAAATTAAATACCTCTGAATTTCATGTTAGAAGTTGAGATCTTTGATGTTTGGGGATTAGATCTCATGGGACCATTTATTCCTTCATTTGGGAATTTATATATATTAATTGCAGTAGACTATGTTCTAAGTGGATTGAAGAACAAGCTTTACCTCATTATGATGCTAAAAGTGTTTCAAAATTTTTAATGAAAAATATTTTCACTAGATACGGAATGCCTAAAATGCTTATCACTGATAGAGGATCCCATTTTAGGAATAAATACAATCAGAGATTGACAAAAAAGTTAAATATTATTCATAGAATCTGTACTGCTTATCACCCTCAAACCAGTGGGTTAGTTGAAGTTTTTAATAGAGAGATTAAACAAATACTTGAAAAGACTAGTAGAATAGATTGGTCCACAAGACTCGATACAACATTATGGGTTTACAAGACTACTTATAAAACTCCTATTGGAATGACTCCTTACAGACTGATTTTTGGAAAGACTTGTCCTTGGAGTAGAATTGGAGCATAAAGCATGTTGGGCAATTAAAGAATTCAATTATAATTTGAAAGATGTAGAGCATAAAGCATATTGGGCGATTAAGGAATTCAATTATAATTTGAAAGTTGCTGGTAAGAAGAGGTTGTTACAATTGAATGAATTGGAAGAATTAAAAAATGAATCTTATGATAACGACAGAATTTATAAGGAGAAAATTAAGTTATGGCATGATCAGAAGATTAATCAGAAGAACTTTGAACCATAATAAGAAGTTTTGCTTTACAATACCAGGCTGAAGTTATTTCTCGGGAAATTAAATTCTTGTTAGTTAGGACTCTTTATTGTGACTCAAGTTTATACTTACGGAGCTATTGAAATTGAAGATTAGAAAATGAGAAATAGATTTAAAGTAAATGGACACAGATTAAAACCATATTTTGAGGGTAAAAGACCAATTAAAGAGGTTTTATAATCAGTCAACTGAAATAATATCTGAATAGGTTGGGCTGACGACGTTAAACCAAGCACTTTATGGGAGGAAACCCTAATCAACCTGAATAACACCTGAATAGGTCGGGCTGACGACGTTAAACCAAGTGCTTTATGGGGACACCTAAATAGGTCGGGCTGACGACGTTAATCTAAGCACTTATTCAGAGGCAACCCATATTTATCTTTACTATTATCACTATTATAGTAGTTTTTATTTGAAATTATTCTTATTTTATGGTAGTATTAAGCTCTACTACTCTTATTTACCATTGAATCATCATAAAAATTGGATCCATAGAGAAAAATGAGAAAGCATTCGGACCAGAGAAAAACTGTGCAATTTTTTCCTTGGGCACCGACGGCGGGTTTTTCCCAAGATTCCAGGCAAAATTAATACAGAGGCTTGCCGACGGCGCCCTCGACCCCGCCGGCGGTGAGACCGGCGAGATGGCAGTTACTTGGGTTCAAATGATGATTTACTGCGGTTTTTGGGTGGGAGTTACCCTTGTAAACTCCAAAATTTGATTCCTAGTTCATATTTTCTCCCCAAAAATGAAGTGAAACTCCACCAATTTCATTCATATGGTACTCATTTCCTATGATAATCCCAGAATGTGAGTTTCTAATTGGTGAAAGTTTATTAGTGCGGAAGTGCAGCAAATCTTCAACAAGTTACCGACGAAGAAAAGATTGATCAAGGAACAAGGATTCGTAAACCCTGGATTGAATAATTCCACAACGACAATTGAAGAAATGATAGTGCGGCAAAGATGGGAAGTGTTATGCTACACTACCACCGTCGTGGTGGTTCCTGTGGTAAAACAATTTTATGCAAATTTACATGGAATCAACCAGGGAATTGTTTATGTGCGAGGAAGATGGATCACTTTCACTCCTGCATGAATCAACAAATTATACATGATCAAGAACATTTCTGTCTGCCACTATTCCAATTTCATCCCAACGAGAAACCAGATGAATGACATTTACCAATATTTAATGGACAAAACTGACGACTAGGAAACAAAGAAAACAAGTATGTTAGTTTTTCTACGACACTCATAAATCCCATTTCAAAATATTGACACTTTTTCATTTCTGCGAAAAGGTTACCGGCAATGAAGATCGGTAAAGTTTCTAAAGAAAGTACTATTCTGAATTATTGCATCCAAAGGGGACTGTCGATTGGCATTGGATCAATAATTGTGAAGACGGTTTGGGCCTGATCGTTCATGAATCAACTTATGGGCCTGGACACCCTTCCACAAGTTTCTCACTTTGCAATCAGTTTCAAGTGTCCTACGAAAATTGGGAAAAAGGTACTTCTACCTTGGAAGCTTTTGGATCTAACCGAGACATTCCCAACTTTTCAAGATGAAAATGACATGGCCAATATAGTAGATCAATCATCTCAGAATTCAGTGCCAGCTCAACCCTTAATTCCTGAC
Source organism: Phalaenopsis hybrid cultivar (assembly GCA_002079205.1). Classification (NCBI taxonomy): domain Eukaryota; kingdom Viridiplantae; phylum Streptophyta; class Magnoliopsida; order Asparagales; family Orchidaceae; genus Phalaenopsis; species Phalaenopsis hybrid cultivar. The sequence continues at coordinate 294,753 of JXCR01133523.1, forward strand.
AAGTATTTGGTGATCCTGAACCAAATCAAGAAATTGAAGAAGAGGTACAAAATGTCATGAATGTGATTAATTATATCTCTGATTTCTTTGATCATCTGGACTGGAGGATGAAAGAACATTTTGATCATTCTGGACATTTAGAAGATAGTTTGATATGATTGATGAGGAGGATGAAATTGATAGAGTAGGATTCTACTGAAGAATTTCCATTCCGACCATTCTACAACCTCTTCGTTCATGTGCAATCAATGGGTGATCTCAGAGGAGAATCTAGTACTGAATCTGAGGATTAGTATATTTATACTACTATATCTATATATCTGTGTATTTTGATTTGAACTTTGTATTTGCTTTTCTTTAGAATTATGCTTTTAGATTTCTCTATAGTTGAGACTAAGCATAGGATGTTTTGTTTTCAGCGTTTTGAGTGTTGTGGCTTTGTGACGCTGAATTAATGTATTGAGGTTGAGAAAATATCAAACTTAGGTCAATTTAAAAACTTATGAATCCCATGAGAAATGGAGAACTGGGAGTAGAAATCAAGAGCATTCTACTAGTAGAGATGTTCCCTCTACAAGTTATGACCTTCCACCTTCTAGTTCCCCTACTCTCACTGATTTGCTGAATGAGTTGGCCTTGCAGTGGAAGAGCATAGAGTTAATAAATGAAAGGATTGGAGGTTTAGAATGTTGATACAATTATGATAGTGAGTACCTTCAGAGGCATTCAAATTTTGAGGTAGCCTATTATGAAGCTCAAGCCTGACACTACAGAGGTAAGCCTGATGTTACTTTTCTTGAGTGCCCTCGATATACTCAGTATCAACCCAATCCACCTGCTGATCAAGGCGATGAAGACATAGTTTGGGATTTTGATATTTGATAGTAATTGATGTACTTGTACTTGTACTTTTATTTTTATAATCTTTTTGTAATAGAAATGGATGTTTGTGTATTTGCTTTCATTTTTATTATTACGTTGTACTTGGATAATTTTAATTTTTGTTATAAAGTTAGTGTTATAGTTAAATTTGCATGTGTAGTTATAATAGATGTTGAGTAGTATTGTGAATTGTAATGTAATGTGATTTTTATTTCGCATTTTAAATTATTTTGTTTAGTATTGTGGTTGTGTTAGGAAATGTTGTGCTTGTCTAATATTTTAGTTTTATACTTATTTCAAAATTTCATTACCCAAAAATTTTTCTAATAATTTATATGTGTAGAAAGCTCCTAATAATACAAACCAGGTGAAGTAGAAATTTTGAGGATTGCAAAAATTTTAGAATGATGAAAATACCTAAAATATTGAGGTATGATTTATATTTAGAGTTTTTCTTTCCACCTGTATCATTTCATAATGAAAAATTTAAGTTTGGGGGAGGGAAGAAAAAGATTAACTATTAAATGTTCTCTATTCAAATATTTTCAAAAATTATTAATATGATTTTATATAGTGAATTTAATTCAGGTAACTATATTTTGTAGATATNAAGGATGAGACTTACAACATGGGTTTTCAGCATACCTGAATATAGGAGTTATGACTCTAATATTAGAGCCGACACAAAAGGTCTTACCATCTTGCCTTATAGGCAAGGAGGCCGTATGTTTATCTTTTGTTTGTTGGGCCCAATCACGCCGGCTTAAGTTATTTCCCTGAATTTGGGATGAGCTTTTAAGTATGGGTCTTACGACCCTACATCTTGGGCAAGGCAGAATGGTGTAGCGTCTCGTCAAGCACTTTGGATCAATTGGGAGGTAACAGTATCAGACTTTTGGTCATACGGACATTTTGGATGGTTAGTATACTTTGGGCAATTCCAAAAAATATATGTGCTAATTTTACTTTCATGCAATAGATGTTTAGATTGAAAGTTGGCTTGTGCGGAGAACAACTGTTGTGGGCTAGATACATTGATAAATGGTGCAACGTCTATTTGCATTTGCCATTAAAACGATTGAACATTGCAGGTTTCATTGCAAGTTCAACACTCAAAAATAAAGTTAGAGAAACATTCTTTTTTTTTATATTAAAACCAACAAGCATGTGTACATGCATTAGAAAAGAAATGGAAGGCATATGTGACCAGAGGAAAATATGTTGAGATTTTCATACCTATTTTATACTGTTTTTGATGATATTGCACTTTAAAGAAAGGTATTTTTTATGTTTTGTTGTAGGAATGATGAATTAGGGTCATTGGAGCAAAAAGATGCAAAAAAAAGCGAATTTGGAGCGAAAAATACCAAAATGTGCAGAATTGAACTAAAGCGTCGACGGCACCATCAACCACGCGGACGGCGAGATTTTCCCGAGACTCCAGAATTATTCATTATGAAGGTCCACCGACGGCGCCCTCGAGGCCACCGACGGCGAGCTCGGCGGTTATGCCCAATCAGGCTTTGGATAAAGCCAAATTTTGAAGGGATGCTTAGGCAACTCTTGGGAAAGCTCATCCACAACTTTAAGAGACCATTTTGGCCGAAAATTCATGGAGAAAAAAAGGGAGTCTGAAAGATGGGGAAGTGCTAGGGAGCGTTCCTGGAGGTTAGAAAGGTTCCAATGGTGTGAGAAATTCTTCGAGAGATTGTAAGAGTGGAGATAAAGTGAGAGATTTCTTCCTCCTTACTACTTCGAAGATGAATTCTATGTGCTGTAAAAAAAGGAAGAGATTCAGAGGAACTTCGAGGAGTGTCCTTGGGGAGAAATTAGAGATAAGTTATTTACTTGTTGNGGATGTTTTGTTGCAGGAATGATGAATTAGGGTCATTAGAGCAAAAAGATGCAAAAAGAAGTGAATTTGGAGCAAAAAGGACCAAAATGTGAAGATTTGAACTAGGTCGCCGACGGCACCCTCGACGCCGCCGGCGCCACCCTTGATGCCGCCGACGGTGCCCTTGACGCTGCCGACGGCGAGATTTTCCTGAGACTACAGGATAAAATTCTACAGAAGCCCACCGACGGCGCCCTCGAGGTCGCCGACGGTGAGATCGACGGTTATGCCTATTCAAGCTTTGGATAAGGCCAAATTTTGAAGGGATGCTTAGGAAACTTTTGGGAAAGCTCATCTACAACTTTAAAAAAACATTTTGGCAAAAAACAGAAGAGTCTAGAAGAGAGCTATAGGCCTTAAAGGTTACCATTAGTGTATAGAATTTCCAAAAGAGTGTAACAATTGTGAGAAATTCTTCGAGAGATTGTAAGAATGGAGGGAAAGTGAGAGATTTCTTCCTCCTTGCTACTTTGAAGAGGAATTTTGTGTGCTAAAAAGAAAGGAAGAGATTCAAAGAAACTTCGAGGAGTGTTCTCGGGGAGAAATTAGAGATAAGTTATTTACTTGTTGTAGTTTGTATGACTTTGACTTTATATATGAATTCCAAGTTTTGCTGTGTTTTGCCCATGAGTTCTAAGTAGTTTTCTTTGTCTTTTTCCTTGTGTCGAGATTTGTGAAATGGTGATTTGAATTGGTGAAGCCATGAAAATGTTTAAGAAATTGTGATGNGAAAGGTCTTGAATGTTAGAAAGGTCCTAGAGGTTAGAGAGGTTCTAATAGTGTATAGAGAATTTACTAGTGTCAAAATTGTGAGGAATTCTTCAAGAGATTGTAAGAGTGGAGGGAAAGTGAGAGATTTTTTTCTCCTTGCTAATTCGAAGAGGAATTTTGTGTGCTATAAAGAAGGGAAGAGATTCAGAGGAACTTTGAGGAGTGTTCTTAGGGAAAAATTAGAGATAAGTTATTTACTTGTTGTAGTTTGTATGACTTTGATTTTATATATGAATTTCTGAGTTATTGTGTTTTCCTCATGAGATCTGAGTAGTTTTCTCTGTCTTTCTCCTTTTCTTGAGATTTGTGGGTTTTTCCCATGAGATCTGAGTAGTTTTCTCTATCTTTCTCCTTGTCTCGAGATTTGTGAAATGGTGATTTGAATTGGTGGAGCCAGAAAAATGTTTATGAAATTGTGATGATTTTTTCACTTCGATGTTAATTTACTTTCAATATGGTCAATTGATTTGTTAAAATATGTTGAGTTTTACAACTAAAGTNTGATCTTTTCTCTTTGATCTTAATTTACTTTCAATTTGGCCAATTGACTTCTTAAAATATGTTGAGTTTTACAACTAAAGTAAAGATTACATCCAAGATTTAGGGAGGTCAAAGCCCTTGGAAGTTGGGTACAAATAAAAAAGAAAATAATATTATCGGGTGTAGAATTGGAGATTTTAGAGTGACAGACTAAAATCCCCAATTCGGTCTTATCNTCATTAGACCTACCTAAAAGGAAAACCTAAATACATTCTTGAACTTATATTTATGGAATAGATCTTTTATTAATAGTGTTCCCATGAAGTTCCTGTCTTTTGAATATTCTAAGTGACTTAATACTGCAACATATAGTCATTCTGAAAATGAATAGAAGATGAAAACTCTTAAACTTGATGATTAGATAATCTTGTGGCTACAAAGTTAATTCAATTACTAGAATTTTTTCTGAAAATTTCACTATGATATTTATTTAAATCAAACTTATAGTATTGAGGACAAGTAATAGTTAAGTTTGGGGGATTTTGACCAGAGGAAAATATGTTGAGATTTTCATACCTATTTTATATTATTTTCAATGATCTTGCAATTTAAAGAAAGATATTTTTGATGTTTCGTTGCAGGAATGATGAATTAGCGTCATTGGAGCAAATAGATGCAAAAAGGAGCAAATTTGGAGCGAAAAGGACCAAAATGTGAAGAATTGAACTAGGGCGCCGACTGCGCCATCGACCTCATGGACGGCTAGATTTTCCCGAGACTCTAGAATTAATTCATTAGGAAGGTCAGCCAACGGTGTCCTTGAGGCCGCCGATAGCGAGCTTGATGGTTATGCCCAATCAGGCTTTGGATAAGGCCAAATTTTGAAGGGATGCTTAGGCAACTCTTGGGAAAGCTCATCCAAAACTTTAAAAGACTATTTTGGCCAAAAATTGAAAGAGCCTGGAAGACTTGGAGAGTTCTTAGAGGTTAGAAAGGTTCCAATAATGTGTAAAAATTGTGAAGAATTCTTTGAGAGATTGTAAGAGTGGAGGGAAAGTGAGAGATGTCTTCCTCATTGCTGCTTCGAAGAGAAATTCTGTTTGATGTAAAGAAAGGAATAGATTCAAAGGAACTTTGAGGAGTTTTCTTGGGGAGAAATTAGAGATAAGTTATTTACATGTAGTAGTTTGTATGACTTTGATTTTATATATGAATTTTGAGTTTTGTTGTGTTTTCCCCATCAGATCTGAGTAGTTTTCTCTGTCTTTCTCCTTGTCTCGAGATTTGTGAAATGGTGATTTGAATTGGTGAAGCCATGAAAATGTTGAAGAAATTGTGATGACCTTTGCACTTCGATCTTCATTTACTTTCAATATGGCCAATTGATTTGTTAAAATATGTTGAATTTTACAACTAAAGTGAAGATTACATCCAAGAATTTGGGAGATCAAAGCCCTTGGAAGTTGGCTGCAAATAAATAGGGAAATAATATTATCAGGCGTAGAATTGGAGATTTTAGAGTGATAAACTAAAATCCCCAATTCGGTCGTATCATTTGGGTGCTGAAGTGTAGATCTTAGCCCTCGGGTGAGGGGAACATGGGAGCTCCGAAGTGAGAGCCGGTATCCTCTCTGTCTTGTCGCAGATTCAGTAAACAAGCGTAGGATTAATCAATATTCTTTATGCCTGGACCAAAGGGTAAAGAATAAGTATGCTCCTATTCGGCACAATATAATTTCAACTGATTCACTTTATCCATTCACTATAATTTCTTGACAAGGAGAAGGATGTTTTCTTATATATTGAACATCAAATTTAAACCTTCATTAGTATCATTAGTTATTTAATAGTTATTAAAATTACGTAAATATTTCAATTGTCTATTAGTGACAGATATGCAAATTGAACTTCATTGTTGTGATTAAAGTATTGTTTTTCTAAAATCTTAGTCCGTAGTTCTAAACTTACTCCCTGTGGGATTGATATCTAGGGCTCCATTAGAGCCCTATATTACTTGAGTGATACATATACTTGCGTTGATAAGTGTGACTTTACACTCTATTAGAGCCCTATATTACTTGAGTGATACGTATACTTGCGTTGATAAGTGTGACTTTACAATTATTGAATATTTATTTCATCCATATTTATCAAATCTATAATTATTATTAAGAATTTAGTACATTTACTGAGGAAGGAAATCTTTTAGCAGTGGTATTAAATACTTATATTTTTAAGCATATATAAATTTTCGGCCACATATCTTTTATAGTTTAAATGAAAGAGCACTACACCTCAAACCATGTATTTATCCCGAAAAATAAACACAAGACTTGAGGGTGAGACTCGATCAAATAAACTAAGAAGCATATGACATTCATTTAGTCTGCGAAAATCATTTTATTATGAGCCGACAAGTTCCTCTATTTAATACAAAAAATTAAATAGGGTTTATATTAGGCTTGGTTCAGAAAAGCTTCCTATAAGGGCATGTCCCTATAGTTAAATACATCTTAAATAACCAAAGTTATTCAAAAAAACTCTCAATAAAAATCAATGGATGTTATCTTTAAGGAGTTCAAAGGAATAGAACTTTTCAATGAGATTGGACAAAAAGGTGTGAAAGGTGAATGACCCAAATTTGGAACATATTATGGAATCCAAAGGAAGAGAACTAGAGGATCTCGTAGATCTGGAGGAGAACCTCCGTGACTTTCCATGTTACCTTATGGTTTGGCTTCAATTTTGGAGAGAAATATTTATATATTTTTGTCCTGCAAATTTTATTAGTTAGGGCTTAATTTATGTGAACGCTCACACAAATAGCCTGGAAGATATGAGGATTTTGGTCGTGATGAATGACAACCTCGGATCTTAAGATGAGTTAGGGTTTATATTGTACAGCAAAATCATACAAAGGCTTAAAGATGAGTTGAGGATTTATATTGCACTAGACGAATGACTTAGAAATCTTATGGATTGTTGTTTTAATTCTAAAGAATGGTTTAGCTGGTGTAGACATGTTCTGCTATTGAAGATGGTCGTGCTACCCATAATGTTAGCTCTAAGCTCCTCGTCATAGAAACTTTGAGTTCGAAGTTAATTTTAAGTGTACATGCAATTGTTGAGTCAATGATTGTTGTCGGGTATCTCCTACAAAATCGACTACTGACCTCCTACTCTAGTATATAGTGTGTAAAAAAAACAGCAGCAGACATAAGTAAAGGAAAGTAGTGACAGCACAGTACGTATATGAGAGGTAAAGCATGCGGTATAGGAAGCAATAGAATATACAGTAGATAAAAATAGTAAAATGTGATGTAAACTAAAGTACTGTAAATGTAAAACAAACCCTTATACCTAGGAGGTCCGTTACTCCTTTAAGTGTGGTTGATTTAGCAAATATAATTATAGTGATAGAATTTACGAAACAAGCTAGCATGCATTGTATAAGTAAAAATGAGCAACAAAAGAAGCACCACGTGGAAAACTAGAGGAAAAAATGATAAATGACCCACGACGGAAAACTCTAGCGAAACAGTGAATGACAACTCAAAGAAATTCATTAAAAACATGGGAAGATCCTGGAAAAAAGACCAGAGTGCTTTGTCAAAAGCTCTAATAAAATCACACGAAAAACTCTAAGAGAAAAAACCGCAAGCACTCGAGTCGGGGCTAGGCTCATAACTATATATATATACTAAAGAACTGCATCTCAAGAGACACCATAGAGTTTTTGTTACGTTAAGAAGAATTAATAACAGCAAGATACAACATGAATTCTGTTCAGCCCCAGAAATTGAAGAACTATGCCCATACAAGCTTGGAGATAGTTGTACCTTTAAGTGCGCACGAAAGAAATTCTTGTCTTGGAGCGTAGCTTAGAAGGTCAGCTTGATCATGAGTTTGTCACAGAGGACACATAGATGCTTCTTGTCGCTTTTTGTCTTACGCCATGACATGAAAAATATGGCATGTAATGTTTCAGATGTATACATTATTTGATACTTCATAATATATTCAACATGTTATCTTTTGATAGCTTCAGCATGCATTCAATTTTTAACACTTTTTTGAAGAAATTTAATGAAGTTTCTTTCAGATTTTAGTATATTTGTCGAATTGCCCTTTTTGTGCAATGGATAAAGAGTCACAGAACCATACATTGGTTCTAAATTTTTATGAATAAAGAACAACAAAATAAATATTTGGTAATAAAATTTAAATAAAAATTGAAAAAAATCAATCAATGGAAATTAAATTTGAAAAATAAACTCTGATAATAAAATGTGATAAAGACAACAAGAAAAATGATAAATTTAACAAATTTGCTCCTCTCGAGTTCAAAGTTCCGCACTCTCCGCTTCTGCGGCATGAATGTGTTTGTTTGCATGAATTTGTCACAATCCCCATGGAGTGTCACACTCCCTATGAAATCTCTGTATTCTCAGCAGTCTCAGCACTCAGGTTCAGTACTTGAGCTCTGATTCCCATGAAATTTCTAGGTTGGTGCATAGGTTCTAACTCCATCCCTATATTTTCCACTTTCCATCCGAGAAATTTTCTACAACCACGATATTTTAGAGGACGAGAATCTCGATATCCAATTTTGTATTGCTTTGAAATGGTTAATATAATATTTAAGTGATGAAGATTTCAACATCCTTTTCTGCATTACTTTGCAATGGTTAACACGATATTTTAGAGGATGAGGATTTTGATATCTGATTATGCATTGCTTTGCAAATGTTCATAGTATATTTTAAAGGATGAGGATTTGACATCCAATTTCACAATGCTTTGTAATTATTCACACCATATTTTGGAGGTTGAGGATGTTACATTCGATACCACGTTGCTTTAGGAGCCCTTCCTATCGCAATCTTTCAAACAAAATTTTAGGGTTAGTGCAAGGTCGTATGATTCTTTTAAATTCCACATATTTTCAACCACCTATCAAAGAAATTTTCCTGGCCACTCATGATATTTTAGAGGTTGATGATGTTACATCTAATACCGTGTTGCTTTAGGAGCACTTCCTAGTGCAATCTTTCAAATGAAATTCGAGGATCAGTACAAGGTTGTCCGATTCTTCTAAATTCTACATATTTTCCACCAACTATCTAAGAAAGTTTTCTGCCACTCATGATATTTTAGAGGTTAAGGATGTTACATCCGATATTGTATTTTTTTAATAGCCCTTCCTATCGCAATCATTCAAATGAAATTCGAGGGTCGATGCAAGGTCGTTCGATTCCTTTAAATTCCAAATATTTTCCATCGCCTATCCAAGAAATTTTTCTGCCACTCATGATATTTTAGAGGTTAAGGATGTTACATGAGATACCATGTTGCTTTAGGAGCCTTTTCTATTACAATCTTTCAAACGAAATTTGAGGGAGGTCATCCGATTCCATTAAATTCAACATATTTTCCACCTCATATCTGAGAAATTTTCCTACACTCAAGAAATTTGTGGGTCAGTTCCTGAATTTTGATTCCCACCTCAAAGTTTGGCGTAATGTCTCGAGCGGTTACTATTCTCTGACTAAGTTCAATTCGGACAAAATGTCCCTACCGGTTTCCCGAACTTGTATAGTCTTTTCTTCCCGGCGTAATGACCTTAATGGTTGTCGTTCTCTGTACTTTTATCACCTTTCAAGTTGAATGTGAACCTTTATTCTTTCCATCTTGATTCAGTCTCGTTACAAACAACTTTATCCTCTGAAACTATTAAAGTTGAAATTAAAGTTTTTAAACATTGAATAGAAATTGAATCTTTATCGTGACTGTCAGTTATCCTGATGGTTGTTTCTGAAATCCCTTTCCTTTTCCCCTACGGGAGTCCCTGCTTACTCCCCATTAGAAATCTTCTATTCTTTTTTATTTTGTTCTAAGTGTGTTGACTCAGACATTCTTGTTGGTTTTGTTGATCTCTTCGGTTAACGCCAATAAGTGTGGTATGCCAACCCGGCAAACCACACCTATTAGAGGTCCATTTGTTGACCTCACTTTTTTTTAGGTATAGTTTCCTCCTTAGTAGCCTAGGGTCTAGCCATAAGACTTTCCTACTGTCTATTACTAAAGGAAAAGAAAAGCATTTGTCATAATTAGAAACTCTAAACTCTTCTTTGCTCAACTTGAAGTTCCACATGTTGGTTCTAACGTCTGGCATTTAGTAGGAGGAGTCAGTATTGGGGAGCTCAAAGGGAGTCCCCATAGGATTGCTTGGCCTTAGGGTTAACCCTGGGAGGTGTGGCCTTGGTCAGTCACACACACACACACTTGACAACCCACTTACACTCACAAGTTTGAACCCAAACATGTTTAGCTTTGGTCCCTTAACCTTTTAGGAAACTCATGTTAATGGGCTCATAGTCCAATAGCCCTAGGCTAGCGTTTAGCTGAGACCAGTACATGGAGGACCCAAAGTAGGGAATTATATTAGTTCATGGATCAAGTACGGTGGTTGTGTTGTTGGCAACCCCAATCCTACAAAAATACCCAATTTGGCCTTCTACTCGCAAAATCTACACAATTTACCAAACTACCCTTGAAATCCCAAAATTACCCAAAATACTCAATTTTGTCCAAAAATCATTTCAAACCATTTGAAACTATCCAATTGCCCAAAACTCCCAAAAATTTTCAAAACTACCAAAATACCCCTAATTTTGCCAAATTACAAAAATACCCCTAGTGATCCAAATTGTCCTAAAACCTTCAAAATCATTCCAAATGTCTCCAAAACTAATTTAGACCACCATATTGAGCCTAATTTGACATATTCTGACCAAAAGCCCCAATTTTCCCTTAAAGGCCCAATTACCCTAATTCACCCCTAATGTCCAACAATTTGATCCTAATCTTCTCCAATTTTAATTCTAAGCTCAAATTAATTATCCCTAAAGTTGAATGAAACCAAACTCAAGCGTCGTTGAATGCAATTTCAAGCCTAATTTTAATCCTAATTTAAAGTCCTCAATTTGACCTAAAGCCAAAATTTCACGAAATTGGACTCCCAAACCTATCCAATAGAACAAATTTTAAGTTCTAAACTCTTTACAACACTTCCCCACATCAAATTGAATCCTCAATTAGCCTTGATCAAGCCCCAATTTTACTCAAACTCAACTTGGACCAAAACCCCCAATTTTGCCTCAAATTAGCCAAGTCTCCAAATTTCATAAAATGGAATGTCATAACCTCAAAATTTCCACTCAATTTATATCTAAAGCACTTCATTAAAATCACCCAAATCAAATTGAACCATCAATTAAGCCATAGTAAAACTCTAGCCCAATCTAAACCCAAGTCTAACCCAATATCCCCAAAATTGACCAAATGTCCAAATACCACCAAATTGACTCCCTAATCCAATTCAAAATCACCACAAACCTTTTCTAAAATCTTCATGACAATCATCTACAGCAAGTTGCTCAATCAATTGGACCCAAGAAAAACTCTAGCCTAACCTAGCCTAACTGACCCAATATTGAACCATGCCCAATGTTAAGCAAGTCTAGCCAAATTGGTCAACCCAAGGCCACTACAGCCACCAACTAGACCCTAGAGACTAGCCTAGGTCCATATAGCCCAACCTACATGAGCCATGAACCAAGGATCCCCTAAATTAAGAGATTTGCTGCCTAAAATGACTAATCTAAGGAGATCTTTGCCAAAACCCATCATCAATCCAATTAATTACTATTAAGACTGCTCACTGGCTCCCCTGACCACCTGATCACTAGCTCAGGCCTAGCCAACCACCCTAGTCATTGAAGGAGCCAAAACTGAGAGCCATCATACCTTAACTTGACCCCAATTGAACCTAGCCAATGTGTCAAATGAACACTCTAGATTGCATCGGACGAGCGGATGAAACGATACACTGTGATGCATGACAATTGAGTCAGAAGGTAGTGTCGAATGGCGGAGCACCACGTAGCCTTTCAAAGCAACCGTAGGATGAGCTGGATAAGTAGAAAAATTAGGATGTTATGAATAAAATTAATTCTAGAAATTCAAAAATCCATAACTTTGCATAAAAAATCATAAAAATAAAATAAAAATACATTCTTACTCAGTGAATAGAGGAAAATAATGTGAACATAAATAAAAATTAATTAATAAATCTCTGATTTTTTATTATTTAAATTATCTCTGTGGTATTTGAATTTATTTTGATTAAATATTATCCACCATAATTTGAAACTTTGAGGTTTCACTCCTCATGAAAGAGGGGATGTTCTCCAATATTTCCAAGGCCAGAGAACATATATGTGCTTGTAACCTTAATTTTCAAGCTTAGATGGCTATTTTGGCTAAAAATAATTATATAAATTAAAAAATCACTTGGAAAATTCTGGGATGAATTTTATTAGGTTTCCTATGATTAGAGGAGCTTAGGAAAAATATCAGAATTGTTTAGATAATTTTGTATATTTCTCTAGTTAATTAAATATTTATAACTTATATTAATTTATTAAAATTAAATATTATTCAAAAATTAATTAAATCAACTCTACATTGTGTAGAAAAATCATGTTAACTCACTGTAAAAATTTGAAATTCATTTGATTAAGTTTAAATACTAAACTTGATTTTCTAAGAAAAGTTGTATTTTTGTACAAAAACAATTATATTAAATTAATTACACTTAGCAAAGTTATGAAAACTAGTATTCTGAGTTCCTTGTGATCAGCAAATTATGAAAACTAGTTTTCTGAGTTCCTTGTGATTAGGGGCACTTAGGAAAAGTAAAAATTATTTTTGAGAAAATACTTCATTTTTTAGTTATATTTTAAATTAAAAATAATTAAAAATAATTAAAAGTTGCAAAAATATAANCAATTGGAGGTTTAGAATGTTGACACGATTATGATATTTAGTACCTGCAGAGACATTCAAATTTTCAGGTAGCCTATTATGAAGCTTAGGCCCGACACTATAGAGGAGAGCCTGATGTTACGTTTTATGAATGCCCCCGATATACTCAGTATCAACCCAATCCACCTGCTGATCAAGGCGATGAAGATAAGCTTGGGATTTTGATATTGAATGAAATTAATGTACTTATGTTTGCATTTTTATTTTATGTAATCTTTTTGTAATAGAAATGGATGCTTATGTATTTGGACTTTTATTTTGTGTACTTAGATAATTTTAAATTTTTATAAAGTTAGTGTTATAGTTAAATGTGCATGTGTAGTTCAATAGAATTAAGTAGAATTGTGGATTGTAATATGATTTTTGTTTTGCATTTTAAAGTTTTAATTGTTTAGTATTGTGATTGTGTTAGGAAATGTTGTGTTTGTTTTAGTTTGATACATATTTCAAAATTTCATTACCCAGAAATTTCTCTAATGATTTATATGTGTAGAAAGCCCCTAATATTACAGACCAGGTGAAGTAAGAATTTGAGAAGGCATGTAGAAATTTCAGAATGATAAAGATGCCTAGAATACTGAGGTATGATTTATATTTATATTATTTTCTTTCCACCTGTATTATTTCATATTTAAAAATTTAATTTTTGGGGAGGGAAGAAAAAGATTAACTATTAGATGTCCTCTATTTCAATATTTTCCAAAATTATTTATATGATTTTATGTAGTGAATTTAATTCAGGTAACTATATTTTTGTAACTATTTAAATANTTACTTGAATTTTTTCTGAAAATCTCACTAAGATATTTATTTAAGTCAAATGAATAATATTTCTGAATTAAAACCTTACTGCAGTAGATCATAACTTTTATATAGTACTAAAATTACTTGATGACAACTAATAGTTAAGTTTGGAGAATTTTGACCAAAGAAAAATATGTTGAGATTTTCATACCTATTTTATACTGTTTTTGATGATATTGCACTTTAAAGAATTGTATTTTTGATGTTTTGTTGCAAGAATGATGAATTAGGGTCAATGGAGCAAAAAGATGCAAAAAGGAGCAAATTTGGAGCGAAAAGGACCAAAATGTGGAGATTTTAACTAGGGCGCCGACAGTGCCATCGACGCCGCCGACGACGAGCTTTTCCCGAGGTTACAGGACAAATTCTCCAAAAGGCCGCCGACAGCGCCATCGAGGCCGCCGACGGCGCCATCGAGGCCGCCGAAGGCGGGATCGACGGTTATGTGTACTTGTACAATGGATAAGGCCGAATTTTGGAGGGGTGCTTAAGCAACTCTTGGGAAAACTAATCCACATTGTTAAAGGGAAGATTTTAGTCGAAAATAAGAGAGCCGAAGGGAGCCAGGAGAGTCTAGAGGCCTTGGAGGTTACCATTAATGTACAGAATTTCCAATAGAGTGTAACAATTGTGAGGATTTCGTTGAGAGATTGTAAGAGTGGAGGGAATGTGAGAGATTTCTTCCTCCTTGCTACTTTGAAAAGGAATTCTGTATGCTGTAAAGAAAGGAAGAGATTCAGAGGAACTTCGAGGAGTGTTCTTGGGGAGAAATTAGAACTGTAAAGAAAGGAAGAGATTCAGAGGAACTTCAAGGAGTGTTCTTGGGGAGAAATTTAGAGATATTTACTTGTTGCAGTTTGTATTACTTTGATTTTATATATGAATTCCGAGTTTTTCTGTATTTCCCCATGAGTTCTGAGTAATTTTCTCTGTCTTTCTCCTTATCTCGAGATTTGTGAAATGGTGATTTGAANTCTAGCCGCAGATTCAATAAACAAGCATAGGACTAGTCAATGTTCTTTATGCCTGGACCAAAGGGTAAAGTATAGGTATGCTCCTATTTGACACAATATAGATTGAACTAATTCATTTTATCCATTCACCATAATTTCTTGAGAAGGAGAAGGATGATTTCTTATATATTGAATATCACAATTAAACCTTACTTAATATCACTAGTTATTTATTAGTTATTAGAATTATCTATTTATTTCAATTGTGTATTAGTGACAGATAAGCAAATTAAACGCCGTTGTTGTGATTAAAGTATTGCTTTTCTAAAGTCTTAGTCCGTAATTCTAAACTCCTCTTTGTAGGATCGATATCTAGGACTCCATTAGAGCCCTATATTACTTGAGTGATACGTATACTTGCGTTCTAAGTGTGACTTTAAAATTATTGAATATTTAATACGTCTATATTTATTTTATATTTTATTGCATATATAAAGTCGCTGTCATTGATTACTCTGCCATCATAAATTTTTTAACATGCATCAATTTGATGCCATCTATGGGAAATAAAATTTTGTTCTACACTGTCTTCAAGTTTGATACACAATGCCCCTACTTTTTTCCTCGTTGGTATAAATCATCTAACTCACGAATGAACAACCTTTGTATCTTGAAGATCATCTCCAAAGCATTCTTTGATGAGTGGGGGCAACCTTCACTGCAGTCTCCTAAATTTGAAACTCTAAATTTAAGCGAAGGGTAAGAAAATTTAAGCCAAACCATCAAGGCTGAATACCCTCATTCTAAGGAGCCGATCAAGCTTAGGTCATCCAAATGACACTCCATTCTCACTAGGTAGCGAAGGAGTGCTCGCAGTCCCTTATCCTCTTATCAGCACAGAGCCCCAACATCTTCTTTTTTCTCAGAAAGCAAAGCTCCAGCAAACTCTTGCGCATGTTGTTTAACTGGAAGACCTTAAGACACGAAAGGAGTTGGGTCTAAGAGCCGGTGCTTGGAACGCACAACTCGCTTTATCTTTCACTAGGTTCTTCCCATCCAAAGAATCTTGAAGCAATTTTGATGACCCTATGTCATCTGTCGGCCCACCTGCCTTTGATTTCTTAAAAGCATGTTTCTTCTTTCTCTTATCTCCCTCTAGCCTTTTCTCTCCCTCTAGTATTTTCTTGGTCACCAGACGAGACTGTGCCATTAAAATACTGGAAGGGTCATTGATACACAAAAATAATATATTATTTTAAGTACCCTTTTAATGTCTATTTTTGAAGATGTTTCACTTTAAAGAAATGTATTTTTGTGTTTTTGTTGCAGATATATCTTTTTTAGGCATTTGAAAAAAAATAATAAAAGGAGCGAAATTTAGAGCAAAAACAGCCAATTTTGGGGTTTGGCAGATGATGCGCAAAAATCAAGAGCGTTGGCGCATGATGTGCAAGGCATGACATTTTCAAATTAAGGCGGCTCGAGACAAATTTTGCATGAATTTTCAAAGGAACACTTGTTCTAAGCACCCCAAGGAGTGATTCAATGCATTTATACATAATGGAAGGTTCCAATTTGAAGGGATTTAACTCTTGGATCAAGGAGGCACATCTTTTGAAATTCAAAGTTTTGACTTTTGAATTTTGGAGGGAAATTGAAACTCTTTTCAGAGGAAACATCCCAAAAGAAAGAGGGACTTCTAGAGTGTGATGAGTGAGAGAGAGAGAGAGAGAGAGTTGGCAGGAGATAGAGAGAGAGAATAGGAGATTTTCTTCTAGTGTTGTAAGAGGTGAGAGAAGGTGAGAGATTTCTTCTTCATTACATTTCTAAGAGAGAGTTAGGAGTGACTATAAAAAGGGAAAGACTTGGAGAGAAATTCTAGGAATTTACTTGGGAAGGATTGTGAGTTAAGTTGTTTTTTTCATTTCTTTTATTTGTAAACTTATTTTTAAATATGAAATCCATGTTTTATCGTATCCTTCTCATGAATTCTGAATAGTCTTATTTATCCTTCTCCCTACTTTGAAGAATTGATTTTATTTTCTATGGTTTTAAATTTGTGATGATTTGAACTTCGATCTTCATTTACATTTCAATCTGACCAATTGAATTGTTAAAATATGTTGAGAAATATATGGTCTGAAAAGGTGATATGATTTCTACAACAAAGGGAGAATCACATTTGTTTTCATGGGAGAGTATTTCATCAATGGGATTGGGTTCAAATAAATAACAAAATATACTTTGTTGGATGTAGAATTGGAAGATTTTAAGGTGATATATTAGAATCCCCAATTCGGTTCAGTTGATTGGAAACTAATGCAAGTATGTTAACCCTTAAGTGAGGGAGTAGTGGGAGCTCTAGAGTGACAGCTGGTATCCTCCCAGCATAACCACATAATTAAGGATCAAACTCTGGATTAGTCAATATTCTTTATAGCGCTCGGGAGAGGGTAGAGAATAGGATTGCTCCTATTTGGCACAAATTAATTTTAAAATATATTTTTCAACTGATTTCAATTTTTTCACAAGCCATATTTTCATTATAAAAGGGAAGTATGTTTTCTCATACTTGAACTTTTTGTCAACAGAACCTTTATTTTATTTCAGCAATTTACTTTTGAAAGTTTAGCATCTAGTTTAATTAACTTATTATAGTCGTACATCTGCAAATTTAGTAGCATTTCACTTAATTAGTTTAACTTCAAACTTCGTACTTTACTTTATTTTTATTTTTAGTTTATAATAGAATATAAATAGCTAGTTTATATATATGTTTAGCTTCCCTGTGAGATCGATATCTAGGACTCCATTAGAGCCCTGCATTACTTGAAAGATACGTATACTCGCGTTATATGTAAAAGAGAATTGTGACTTTAAATGAGATTTTAAAGATAAATTATTTTCATCAAAGTTACATTATTATTTGGGTTACATTGCATCATTATTATTAATTTAATATCAATTTTCCAAAATCCCGCATCAAGTTTTTGGCATCATTGTCGGGGAAGTAACGAAAAATATTAGTTTTTTATTTTAAAATATAAAAAAAGAAAAAAAGTATTTGTAGTTTAGTTTGAGCATTTTCTTGTTTAACTGTATCGCTTATTTTTAATTATTTGTTTTATTTTGTTTATGTGTAGTATAAGATCTGAAAACTTAGTATCTTACGATTCTGAATTAGAAAGAACAGTTAGAAAAATTTGAAAACAACAAAAAGAGAAAAATCATTCTAGCAAAATGGCTTGCAACTCAAGTAATGTTGGAAATGATAATGAACATCATCATAGACCTTTAAGAGATTATGTTAATCCTACAGCAGATGAAATTCATTTGAGTACACAAAATCCTGTTGTAGCTGCCAATTCATTTGTGCTTAAACCTCCTATTATCCAAATTGTACAAAACAATCAATTTGGAGCAACACCAAATGAAGATCCAAATTTACACCTTGCTACTTTTCTAAAATTGTGCGCTACATTTAAATATGATGGAGTGTCGAATGATGTTGTCAGACTTAGGCTTTTTCCTTTTTCACTGAGGTATAAAGCTAATATGTGATTAAACTCATTAGCATAAGGATCTATCAGAACTTGGGGAGACTTATCACAAAAATTTTCATCTAAATACTTCCCACATTCAAAAACGGCTAAGCTTAGAAATAATATTACATCTTTTTATCAGTTTGAAGGCGAATCAATTTATAAACCTTGGGAAATTTTTAAAGTTCTCCTTAGGAAGTGTCCACATCATGCGTTGTCAGATTGGTTAATAATTCAAACTTTTTATAATGGATTGGTTGGATCTCTTAGATCAATAATTGACACTGCTGCAGATGGATCATTAATGTCAAAACCATTCGATGAAGCATATTCATTAGTTGAAGAAATGACTACTAATAATTTTCAATGGCCCTCAGAAAGGATGAATTCAAAAAGAGTAGCTAGTATTCATGATTATGATGCAATATCTATATTAGATGCTCAAATAGCTGCTATATCAAAGAAGATAGATCAATATGGAATGAATTAGTTTCAAACAGAACCTGTGCTTGAGGAGAATTCATTTGGACAAATGATAGAATCTCAATCTTCTTCTGAGACTCTAAATGCAATAAACAATTATTCTAACAATCCGTATGCCAATTATTATAATCCAGGATGAAAGAATCATTCAAACTTTAGTTGGAGTAACAATAACTCCAATACTGCAAATCCACAATGGGGAAACAATGTGTGAACCCAGTGGGAAGCTCCAACAATCAAGGAAATCAAGCTTATAAACCTTATTGCCCTCAGGATTTAATAATTTACAAAATAAGGAGAAAAAGTTATTAATGGAAGAATTGATATTTCAAATGAGAAGTCAATTACAGAGTTAAGGAGTTGCAATCAGAAACATGGAAATTCAATTGGGATGTATTGCTACTGCACTTAGCAATAGACCTCCAGGAACATTGCCTAGTAATGTTGAAGTAAATCCCAAAGATCAGAACAAGGAGCAAATTAACGTTATTCAACTGAAAAGTGGAAAAGAATTAGAAGAATGAGTTCAACGAGAAGTTGAAATTGAAAAAGATGGGGTGGAAAATGAAAATTCTGGTAAAGATTTTCATTGTGAGCAGAAAGTCTTATTAAACCAATGAAAATCACTATAGAAAGACCACCACCTTCATTTCCTCAAAGATTGAAGCAGAAGTATAATGATAATCAAATTTGAAAATTTTTATAAATTTCGAGGAAATTAACGATAAACATTCCATTTGTTGAAGCTTTGGAACAAATGTCAAGCTATGTGAAGTTCATGAAGGATATACTTAATAAGAAAAGGAAGTTTAAAGATAATGAGACGTTTGCACTAAGTGAAGAGTGTAACGCTATAATTCAGAAAAAGCTTCCTGAAAAACTTAAAGATCCTGGAAGTTTTACAATTCCTTGTGCTATTAGCGAACGATTTTATGGAAAAACTTTTTGTGATTTAGGAGCCAGTATTAATTTTATGCCGTTATCAATTTTCAGAAGGTTAGATTTAAGAGGTATGTCACCTACAAATGTAACTCTTTAGTTAGCTGATCATTCAATTACCTATCTTAAAGGAGTTATAGAAGATGTTTTAGTAAATGTTGATAAATTTATCTTTCCTGTGGACTTTACTGTATTAGATATAGAGGAAGATAAAGAAATTCCTATTATTTTATGAAGACCGTTCCTAGCCATTGGAAGAGCTTTAATAAATGTGGAGAAGAGAGAACTAATTAGGAGGGTTAGTGCTCAAGAGATTACATTTAATATTGCAAAATCAATGAGATACCCTGCAAAAGAACAAGAAATTGAATNGAGTAGGGCTATCAAAAAAGCTCACTGGTTGCACACAAATCGTGTTCGGCTAGTTGAACACAAACAAAATTTTGTTTTTTCATGTTTAGCTCAATTTGTCTTGAATTAATAAAATAATAAATATAAAATATTAATATAATATTTATAAAAAAATTATGTTAAATTTAAAAAATAATAAATTTTGCATAATTTTAGCTATGAATACGAAAAATAAATTTTTTGTATTGGATATGTAAATACATAAGAATTAGGTGGTATCTATGTAAATGTGACCAAAGAAAAATATGTTGAGATTTTCATACCTATTTTATATTGTTTTTGATGTTATTGCACTTTAAAGAAAAATATTTTTGATATTTTGTTGCAGGAATGATGAATTAGGGTCATTGGAGCAAAAAAGATGCAAAAATGAGCGAATTTGGAACGAAAAGGACCAAAATGTGGAGAATTGAACTAGGCCGCCGACGGCGCCCTCGACCCCACCGACGGTGAGTTTTTCCCGAGACTACATGACAAAATTCTTCAGAAGCCAGCCGACGGCGCCCTCGAGGCTGCCGACGGCGAGATCGACGGTCATGCCTACTCAAGCTTTGGATAAGGCCAAATTTTGAAGGGATGCTTAGGCAACTCTTGGGAAAGCTCATCCACAACTTTAAAAGACTATTTTGGCCAAAAATTGGAGAGCCTGGAGAAGGAGGGAAAGAATCTTGGGAGTAAAGGAAGTGCTAGAGAGAGTTCTTAGAGATTAGAAAGGTTCCAATATTGTGAGGAATTCGTCGAGAAATTGTATGAGTAGAGGGAAAGTGAGAGATTTCTTCCTCCTTGCTACTTTCGAAGAGGAATTTTGTGTGTTGGAAAGAAAGGAAGAGATTCAGAGGAACTTCGAGGAGTGTTCTTGAGGATAAACTAGAGATAAGTTATTTACTTGTTGTAGCTTTTATGACTTTGATTTTATATATAAATTTCGAGTTTTGTTGTGTTTTCCCCATGAGATCTAAGTAGTTTTCTCTGTCTTTCTCCTTGTCTTGAGATNAGTGTTGTAAAGAAAGGAAGAGATTCAGAGGAACTTCAAGGAGTGTTCTTGGGGAGAAATTAGAGATAAGTTATTAACTTGTTGTAGTTTGTATGACTTTGATTTTATATATAAATTCCGAGTTTTGTTGTGTTTTCCCCATGAGATCTGAGTAGTTTTCTTTGTCTTTCTTCTTGTCTTGAGATTTGTGAAATTATAATTTGAATTGGTGAAGCCATGAATATGTTTAAGAAATTGTGATGATCTTTTCACTTCAATCTTAATTTACTTTNGAAATTGTGCTGATCTTTTCACTTCGATCTTAATTTATTTACAATCTGGCCAATTGATTTGTTAAAGTATGTTGAGTTTACAACTAAGGTGAAGATTACATCCAAGATTCAGGAAGGTCAAATCCCTTGGAAGTTAGGTGCAAATAAAGTGGGAAATAATATTATCGGGCATAGAATTAGAGATTTTAGAGTGACAGACTAAAATCCCCAATCGTTTGGGTGCAATATGCAGATGTTAGCCCTCAGGTGAGGGGAACGTGGGAGCTCCGAAGTGAGAGCCGGTATCTGTGTGGCGTAGAATTATAGATTTTAGAGTGACAGACTAAAATCCCCAATTCGGTCCTATCGTTTGGGTGCTGAAGTGTATTTAGCCATCAGGTGAGGGGAACGTGGGAGCTCTGAAGTGAGAGCCGGTATCCTCCCAACCTAGCCACATATTCAGCTCAGGCCAGGGGAACGTGGGAGCTCCTAAGTGAGAGCCGTTATCCTCCCAGCCTAGCCGCAGATTCAGTGCAGGTGAGGGGAACGTGGGAGCTCCGAAGTGAGAGCCGGTATCTTCCCAGCCTAGCCGTAGAATTGACAGACTAAAATCCCCAATTCGGTCCTATCGTTTGGGTGCTGATGTGTATGTTAGCCCTCATGAGAGACTAAAATCCCCAATTTGGTCCTATCGTTTGGGTGCTGAAGTGTAGATGTTAGCCCTCAGATAAGGGGAACATGGGAGCTCCAAAGTGAGAGCCGGTATCCTCCCAGCCTAGCCACAAATTCAGAAACTAAAATCCTCAATTCGTTTGGGTGCAATATGCAGATGTTAGCCCTCAGGTGAGGGGAACGTGGGAGCTCCGAAGTGAGAGCCGGTATCTGTGTGGCGTAGAATTATAGATTTTAGAGTGACAGACTAAAATCCCCAATTCGGTCCTATCGTTTGGGTGCTGAAGTGTATTTAGCCATCAGGTGAGGGGAACGTGGGAGCTCTGAAGTGAGAGCCGGTATCCTCCCAACCTAGCCACATATTCAGCTCAGGCCAGGGGAACGTGGGAGCTCCTAAGTGAGAGCCGTTATCCTCCCAGCCTAGCCGCAGATTCAGTCCAGGTGAGTGGAATGTGGGAGCTTCGAAGTGAGAGTCGGTATCCTCTCAGCCTACCCGCAGATTCAATAAACAAGCGTAGTATTAGTCAATGTTCTTTATGCCTGGACAAAAGGGTAAATAATAGGTATGCCACTATTTGACAAAATATAAATTGAACTAATTCACTTTATCCATTCACTATAATTTTTTGACAAGGAGAAGGATGTTTTCTTATATACTGAATATCAAAATTAGACCCTCCTTTGTATCATTAGTTATTTAATAGTTATTAAATTTACCTATTTATTTCAATTGTCTATTNCGGTATCTTCCCAGCCTAGCCGCAGATTCAGTAAACAAGTGTAGGATTAGTCAATGTTCTTTATGTCTGGACCAAAGGGTAAAGAATAGGTATGCTCCTATTTGGCACAATATAATTTGAACTAATTCACTTTATCCATTAACTATAATCTCTTGACAAGGAGAATGATGCTTTCTTATATATTGAATAACACATTTAAACCCTCATTAGTATCATTAGTTATTTAATAGTTATTAAAATTACATATTTATTTCAANGAGCCTTATTTCACTTGATCGATACTTATACCTGCATTGAAAAGTGTGTCTTTACAATTATTGAATATTTATTATGTCCATATTTATCTTGTATTTTTAAGCATATATAAAGTCGCGGTCANTGGTGTTGAAGTGTAGATGTTAGCCCTCAGGTAAGGGGAATGTGGGAGCTCCGAAGAGAGAGCCAGTATCCTCCCAGCCTAGCCGCAGATTCGGTAAACAAGCATAGGATTAGTCAATGTTCTTTATGCCTGGACCAATGGGAAAAGAATAGGCATGCTTCTATTTGGCACAATACAAACTGAACTGATTCACTTTATCCATTCACTATAATTTCTTGACAAGGAGAANATTTCAAATGCCTATTAATGACAGAAGCAATTTGAACTTCGTTGTTGCGATTATAGTATTGCTTTTCTAAAATCTTAGTTCACAGTTCTAAACCACTCCCTGTGGGATCGATATCTAGGACTCCATNTAACCTCATTAGTATAATTAGTTATTTAAGAGTTATTAAAATGACATATTTATTTCAATTGTCTATTAGTGACAGATAAGCAAATTGAATTCCATTGTTCCGATTGAGTATTTCTTTTTTCTAATATCTTAGTTCGTAGTTCTAATATTACTCCCTGTGGGATCGATATCTAGGACTCCATTAGANCGTGGAAATAAATAGGGAAATAATATTATCGGGCATAGAATTGGAGATTTTAGAGTGACAGACTAAAATCTTCCAATTTGGTCCTATCGTTTGGGTACTGAAGTGTAGATGTTAGCCCTCAGGGGAGGGGAACGCAATTTGGTCCTATCATTTGGGTGCTGAAGTGTAAATGTTAGCCCTCATGTGAGGGGAACGTGGGATCAGGGCATAGAATTGGAGATTTTAGAGTGACAGACTAAAATCCTCAATTCGGTCCTATCGGTTGGGTCAATTTAGTCCTATCGTTTCTGTTGAAGTGTAGATGTTAGCCCTCAAGCAAGGGGAACGTGGGAGCTCTGAAGTGAGAGCCGGTAGACGTAGAATTGGAGATTTTAGAGTGACAGACTAAAATCCCCAATTCGGTCCTATCGTTTGGGTGCATAGAATTGGAGATTTTAGAGTGACAGACTAAATCCCTAATTCATTTGAGTGCTGAAGTGTAGATGTTAGCCCTCAGGTGAGGGGAACATGGGAGCTCCGAAGTGAGAGCCGCTATCCTCCCAGCCTAGCCACAGATTCGGTAAATAAATGTAGGATTAGTCAATGTTCTTTATGCCTAGACCAAAGGGTAAAGAATATGTATGCTCCTATTTGACACAATATAAATTGAACTAATTCACTTTATTCATTCACTTTAATTTCTTGACAAGGAGAAGGAGCACAATATAATTTGAACTAATTCATTTTATCCATTCACTATAATTTGGTAAAGAATAGGTATGCTCCTATTTGACACAATCTAAATTGAACTAATTCACTTTATCCATGCAATATAATTTGAACTAATTCACTTTATCCATTCACTATAATTTCTTGACAAGGAGAAGGATTCTTTCTTATATATTGAATATCACAAATTAAACCCTACTTTCTATCTTTAGTTTTTTATTAGTTCAATTTGAACTAATTCACTTTATTCATTCACTTTAATTTCTTGACAAGGAGAAGGACATTGAACTAATTCATTTTATCCATTCACTATAATTTCTTGACAAGGAGAATGATGCTTTCTTTAGATATTGAATATCACGTCGAACCTTCATTAGTATAATTAATTATTTAATAATTATTAAAATTACATATTTATTTCAATTAAACCCTCATTAGCATAATTAGTTATTTATGAGTTATTAAGAAAATTACATATTTATTTCAATTGTCTATTATTAACCCTAACTTTCTATCATTAGTTATTTATTAGTTATTCAAATTATTTACTTATTTCAATTGCCTATCAAACCCTCATTAGTATCATTAATTATTTAATAGTTATTAAAATTACCTATTTTTTTCAATTACCTATTAGTGAGATAAGCAAATTAAACTTCGTTGTTGTGATTAAAGTATGCTTTTCTAAAATCTTAGTTCGCAGTTCTAAACCACTCCCTGTGGGATCGATATCTAGGACTCCATTAAAGNTGGTCCAAATAAATAGGGAAATAAAATTATCGGACATAGAATTGAAGATTTTAGAGTGACAGACTAAAATCCCCAATTTGGTCCAATCGTGTGGGTGCTGAAGTATAGATGTTAGCCCTCAGGTGAGGGGAACGTGAGAGCTCCAAATTTAGAGCTGGTATCCTTCCAGCCTAGCCGCAAATTTAGTAAATAATCGTAGGATTAGTCATTGTTCTTTATGCATGGACCAAAGGGTAAAGTATAGGTATGCTCTTATTTGGCACAATACAAATTGAATTGATTCACTTTATTCATTCACTATAATTTCTTGACATGAAGAAGGATATTTTCTTATATATTGAATATCACATTAAAAACCTCATTAGTATAATTAATTATTTAAGAGTTATTAAAATTATATATTTATTTCAATTGTCTATTAGTGATAGATAAGCAAATTAAATTTCATTATTGCGATTGAGTATTTCTTTTCTAAAATCTTAGTTTGTAGTTCTAATATTACTCCCTATGGGATCGATATCTAGGACTCCATTAGAGCNCACATATTTATTTCAATTGCCTATTAGTGACAGATAAACAAATTGAATTTCGTTGTTGCGATTNAAATGGTAAAAAATAGGTATGCTCCTATTTGGCACAATATAATTTGAACTAAATCACTTTATCCATTCACTATAACTTCTTGATAAGGAGAATGATGATTTCTTATATATTGAATATCACATTTAAACCCTCATTAGTATCATTAGTTATTTAATAGTTAAGATATATTGAATATCACATTAAAAACCTCATTAGTATAATTAGTTATTTAAGAGTTATTAAAAATTTAAATAGTTATTTAGATTCCCTATTGGTGACAGATAAGGAATTTGAATTCCATTATTGCGATTGAGTATTACTTTTCTAAAATCTTAGTTCGTAGTTCTAATATTACTCCCTGTGGGATCGATATCTNCACTTTACAATTATTGATATTTATTATGCCCATATTTATCTTATATTTTAAGCATATAAAAAGTTGAGGTTAAGTTTTTAGCGCCGTTGCCGGGGAGTGATTGAGTGAGTAAGCCAAATCACAATTAGAGTAACATACAAATTAAGATTATTAGAAAATTTTTACTTGAATTGCAACTTATTTTTATANTTTACGTTGATAAGTGTAACTTTACAATTATTAAATATTTTAGACATCCATCTTTATCGAATCTATAATTGTTATTAAGTTTTGGTACAGTTGCTGAGGAATTAAACATCTTTATCGAATCTATAACTGTTATTAAGTTTTGGTACAGTTGCTGAGGAATTAAATCTTATTACATCCATATTTATCGAATCTATAATTGTTATTAAGTTTTGGTACAGTTGCTGAGGAATTAAATCTTTTAGACAGTATTAAATACTATATTTTAAAGCACATATAAAGTTGCTGTCAGTTATCAAATCAGTTTCTATCGGAAAACTAACAGATTTTGATGATATCGAGCAAAAACGGTGAGGGGTTCACACCGGAGTCGACTTCGGTGCAGTAGAGGGGATGAAGAATCAGTTTCTAGGGTTATCAAATAAGTTTCTATTGGAAAACTAACAAATTCTGATGATTTCGAGCGAAAATGGCTAGGGGTTCACACCGGAGTCAACTTCGGTGTAGTAGGATGGAGAATCAGTTTCTAAAGTTTTTGAATCAGCTTCTATCGGAAAACTAATAGATTCTGATGATTTCATGCAAGAAAGGCTAGTGGTTCACACCGGAGGCGACTTCGGTGTAGTAGAGGGGATGGAGAATCAGTTTCTAGGGTTATCGAATCAGTTTCTCTCTGAAAACTAACAAATTCTGGTGATGTTGAACGAAAATGACGAGGGGTTCACACCGGAGATGACTTCGGTGCAGTAGAGGGGATGGAGAATAAGTTTCTAGGGTTATCAAATAAGTTTATATCAGAAAACTAACAGATTATTATGATTTCGAGCGAAATTAGCGAGGGGTTCACACCGTAGTTGACTTCAGTGCAGTAGAGGGGACATAGATTCAGTTTCTAGGGTTATCGATCAGCTTCTCTCGAAAAACTAATAGATTATGATGATTTCGAGCGAAAATAGCGAGGGGTTCACATCGGAGTCGACTTCGGTGCAGTAGAGGGGATGGAGAATCAGTTTCTATCGGAAAACTAACAAATTCTGATGATTTCAGGCAAAAATGGCAAGGGTTTCACACAAGAGTCGACTTCAATGCAGTAGAGGGGATTGAGAATCAGTTTCTATCGGAAAACTAACAGATTCCGATGATTTTGAGCAAAAAAGACGAGGGGTTCACACCGGAGTCGACTTCAGTGCAGTAAAGGGGATGGAGAATCAGTTTCTAGGGTTATTGAATCTATTTCTATCGGAAAACTAACAGATTCTGATGATTTCATACATTCCACCCAATTCCTTTGTATTTACATATCTAACACAAAAAAATTTGATCTTTACATACAATCGTTTCAAGAAATCATTCATATCACATAAATAAAATGCCATCGTTTTAATTTTAATAAGGGAAGTATACATTTTCATACAAATAAAAGTATATGTATATATATATATATATANGTCGTTGTCAAACCACCACCTTCATTTCCTCAGAGACTTTGTCAGCAAAAGTTGGATAAGCAATTTTCAAATTTTTTGAAAATATTTAATAAGCTTATAATTAATGTTCCATTTGCTGAAGCCTTAGAAAAAATGTCAAGCTCTGTAAAGTTTATGAAGGATATTCTCAATGGGAAAATGAAGTTTGAAGATAATGATACTGTTGCACTTAGTGAGGAGTGCAGTGCGATAATTCAAAAGAAGCTTCCTGAAAAGCTTGAAGATTTTGGTAGCTTTACAATTCCATGTGAAATAGGAGACAAATTTTATGGGAAAGCTTTATGTGGTTTAGGTGAAAACATGAACCTTATGCGATTATTAATATTTAAAGGATTGGGATTAAAAGAAATAACCCCTACTACTCTAACTCTTTAGTTAGCAGATCGTTCGATAACATACCCTAAATGAGTTATATAAGATGTCCTAGTGAAAGTGGATCAATTTATCTTTTTTGTTGATTTAATTATGATAGATATGGAGGAAGATAAAGAGATACCTATCATTTTGGAGAGACCTTTCCTAGCCATAGGAAGAGAAGTGATAGATGTGCAGAAAGGGGAATTAACAATGCATGTCAATGATCAAAGTATTACTTTTAACATTTCAAAATCAATGAAATACTCTGCAAATGGTAAAGATAATGAATGCTATAGGATGGATGTTATAAGATATCTAAGTGAATGCCATTTTAGAACTACTTATGAAGAAAAATCTGAAGTACAAGATTTAGAACACAAGAAAGAAAAGGAATTAAATCAATGTGAAGATCTTTTTAAGAAAAATTCAAACTATGTTCAAGAAAGTTTTAAAGTTTTGGACATGATAGACAAAGATAAATCATTTTGTCCATCTATTAAAAAACCTCTAGAACTAGAGTTGAAGTTACTTTCTGATCATTTAAAATATGCCTTTTTAGGAGATTCCTCTATTTTACCAGTTATAATTTCCTCAAAATTAACGATGGAGGAAGAAGAAAGGTTGATGAAAATTCTGAAAAATTTTAAGAAAGCCTTTGGATGGACAATTGCTGGAAGAAGAATAAAGGTTGATGAAAATTCTGAAAAATTTTAAGAAAGCCTTTGGATGGACAATTGCTGATATTTGAACAAGTCCTTCAATTTGTATGCATAGAATTCATATGGAAGAGAACTGCAGCCCATGGCTGATCCGTAAAGGAGATTGAATCATGTTATGAAAGATGTTGTAAAGAAAGAAGTTTTAAAGTGGTTAGATGTTGGAATTATCTACCCTATTTTAGATAGTGCATGGGTTAGTCCAATTCATTGCGTTCCTAAGAAAGGAAGAACAACTATAACCGTAAATAAACATAATGAGTTGATATCTACTAGATAAGTTACAGGGTGGCGAATATGCATTGATTGTAGAAAATTAAATCTTGCCACTAGAAAAGATCATTTTTCATTACCCTTTCTAGATCAAATGCTGGATAAACTAGCTGGGCATGAATACTTTTGTTTTTTAGATGGATATACTAGTTATCACCAAATTTAAATATCTCTTGAGGAACAAGAGAAAAGAATGTTTACCTGTCCTTATGGTACTTTTGATTTTAGAAGAATGCCCTTTGGTTTATGTAAAGCCCTTGCTACATTTCAAAGATGTATGATGGCAATTTTTTGTGATTTAATTGAAAAAGGGATTGAAGTATTTATGGATGAATTTTCAGTGATTTGGAAATCATTTGACTCATGTTTAGATCATTTATCTAAAGTTCTTAAGCGCTGTGAAGAAACAAATTTAGAATTTAATTGAAAAAGGGATTGAAGTATTCATGGATGACTTTTCAGTGTTTGGAACTTCATTTCTTTTCAGTGATTTGGAACTTCATTTGACTCATGTTTAGAACATTTATCTAAAGTTCTTAAGCACTGTGAAGAAATAAAAAAATGCCAATTTATGGTAGCAGGAGGAATTGTATTAGGACATCAAATATCAGAAAATAAAGAAAAATGCCAATTTATGGTAGCAAGAAGAATTATATTAGAACATCAAATATCAGAAATTTTATGGAAGTAGATCCTGCTGAAAATCAAGTGATTGATAATTTACCTTATCCACAAATTCAAGGAAAATTAGGAGTTTTTTAGGACATGTTGGATTCTACAGGAGATATATTAAATACTTTTCAAAGATTGCTAAGCCTGTATGCCATTTACTGGATAAAGATGCAATTTTAATTTTGATGATAAATGCCTAAAAGCTTTTAAGTTATTAAAAGAAAAACTAATCTCTGCACCAATTATAGTTTCACCAAACTAGGAAAAACCTTTTGAATTAATGTGTCATGCTAATGATTATGCTATTGGAGCTGTTTTAGGACAAAGATATGATAAAATTTTCAAAGTTATTTACTATGCTAGTAAAAGTTTTAATGAAACTCAAATTAGTTATGGAACAACTAAAAAAGAGTTATTAGAAATAGTATATGCTTTTGATAAATTTAGATCATATTCAATTGAAATTCATTGTGTAGCGCATACAGATCATCTGTTATTAAGTATTTAATGAAAAAGAAGGATGCTAAACCTAGACTTATAAGATGGATTCATCTTTTCCAAGAATTTGATTTGTAATATTAGATTGGAAGGGGATTGAAAATCAAATTACTGATCATTTTTCCAGGCTTGAATTAGAAAAACCACTCTATTTTGAAAATGAAATTAATGAACTTTTTCTAGATGAAAAATTATTCACTATTAATGAGTGGTGTGTTCCGTGGTTTGCCAACATTGTGAACTTTATTGTTAGTGATATTATACCCTATGGAACGACATACCAAGAGAAGAGGAAATTTATTTCTAAAGCTAAGACTTATTTTTGTGATGACCCATTTTTATATAAACAAGGAAAGGATCTGATTATTTGAAGATGTGTACCATTAGAAGAAACTTATGAGATTATCCAAAAATGTCATAATTCTAATTTTGGGGGACATTTTGGTGTTGATAAAATATCATACAAAATTTTACAATCTAAATTTTATTGGCCTAAAATTTTTAGAAATGTTAATGCTTACATCAAAACTTGTGATAGATGTCAATGAGATGCCCCTCAATTATATGCTAGAAGTTGAAATATTTGATGTTTGGAGATTAGATTTCATGGGTCATTTATACCATTTTTCATAAATTTATATATTCTGTTAGCAGTGGACTATGTATCCAAATGGATAGAAGTTGTTGCTTTACAATGTGATGCTCAAAGTGTTGTAAAATTTTTGAAAATGAACATATTTTGTAGATTTAGGATGCCAAGAGTTATCATTATTTATGGGGGAAGGCATTTAAGAAATTCCATAATGGAGAAATTATTATAGAAATATCATATAAATCATAGGATTACTACTGCTTATCATCCTCAGATAAGTGGTTTGACTGAATTATCCAATCGAGAAATTAAAAGAATTATGGAAAAAAATCTGTGAATCCAACAAAAATGGATTGGTCAGTCAAACTTGACTATGCTTTGTGGGCTTGTAGGACTGCATACAAAACTCTTATAGAAATGTCCCCATATAGGCTAATATTTGGAAAAGCTTATCACTTACTAGTTGAACTTGAACATAAGGCATATTGGGTGATTAAACAGTTCAATTATAATTTGGAAGATGCTGGTAAGAAAATATTATTACAATAAATGAGCTTGAAGAGATAAGGAATGAATATTATGAAAGTGCCAAAATTTATAAAGAAAAGATGAAGATGTGGCATGATTGAAGGATCTTACAAAAAATTTTTCAGTCAGGGCAACAATTTTTGCTCTGTAATTCAAGGTTAAGATTATTTCCAGGAAAACTTAAGTCTAGGTGCATGGGCCCATTTATTATGATTAAAGTTTATCCTTATGGAGCTGTGGATATTAAAGATCCTAAGTCTGAGAAAATATTTAAAGTTAATGGACGTAGACTAGAAATTCTTTTATAGGGGATTAGCATAAGTTTAATGATGGAATGATGTTGGGTCAACCAGATTAAGCACTGGTTACGTCGGGCTGACACCGTAAAACCAAGCGCTTTGTGGGAGGCAACTCATAGTTATTAGTGTGTTTTTATTTTGATTGTTGTTTTATGTGTGATTAAGAAAATTTGGGGTAGTATTTTTGAGACTATTATGTGTTAGTATTGATTTTAATACTTTATTTAGTGATCTAGACATGTTAAAATGATAATTTGGACATTAAGTTGACTAGTGCAAAAATTTGCACTGGCGCTTAAGCGCCAAATCCGACGCTTATGCGCGGCAGTTTAAAAACATGGGTAAAATTAATATTCTAGAAGGGAAAACTGCTTAAAAATTTGTAAAAACGTCCAAGGTAGTTTCTAAACGTGTTTAGGAGTTATTGGAAGGATTTAGGCCTATAAATAGAAGGGTTTAGTGAAGGAATTTCACCCTTATCATTTCTAGCCCTAAAAGTCTAAGAGAGATAGATTTTGAGATGATGTATTCATGGGAGATGGATTTAAAGAAGGAAGAGACCATGAGGAAGAAATTCATTAGTTAAAGTGCACAAAAGATGTGTAACGCTTTTTTAGCCGTTAGTATTGAATGGCTATCAGAGAAGATCAACAAAATTGAGAATACTATGTCTGTACTAGAGACTAAGGTATTGGAGATTCATGCACATCTTGAGCATATTGGATGGCAATTGAAAATGCAATTTAATCACACTAGTTTTATAAAGGAAGCGTATAAGGATATGTTTCTTAAAAAAAGTGGATTGAAGAAGATTATATCAGAGCATGTCACCACCGTCCGTTTTCTCAACTTTATATTCCAAATTTCCCCAGGAGAGACTAATGAAAGACCTGAGTTTGTCCCTTCTAATGAAGAATGAAATTAAGTTATATCTTTAAAGTTATGTTGTTGTGTGTTTAAAGACGTTGTCTTTAAGTGTTTTAGTGTTTAAGACTTGTTTTTAGTGTCTGTGTTACTTAGTGTTTAATTGTAAAAAAATGTTAAGTGTTTGTATTTAGTAAAATTTTCTCATCCAAGACTATTTGGAATGAGAACTAAGTGTTTAAATGTATTTGTACTCATTTGTGAATTAATATAAGTTTGTTTGTGTGAAATTTTGTGTTGTTTTAGCCTCAAATTGAAATGGTTATTAAAGAGAATTTTGGGATAAAGGAGAGTTACAGGATGTTGAAAATAGTCATTTAAGTGCTATGAGACCATTTAGGGGTGATTTACTTAGGCAAATATTACATTTTACTGTAATTTGAATTTTTTAAAAATTGTGCACTGGCGCCTAAGCGCCACATCTCGTGCTTAAGCGCGAGCAAACCGAGAGGCAGGCACCTAAGCACCACTTACCCGAGCTTAAGTCTCGGTTTACGAAAATCGGTTTGCAAATGGTTAAAAGTAAAAATTTGAGCCAAAAATTGCCATTTTTATCCTCCCGTCACCTTCAACCTCTCAAAAACACGATTTTGGAGAGCTATGACACACCATTAAGTGGTGATTTCTTGGTGGAATCAAGAAAAATTTGCTAGATTAGAATTTTATAAGGTAAGAGCTTTACTTCTATGCAAAAATTCAGATTTTCACCATGTATTTTGAGTACATTTGGAAGTATTTGAAAATTCACTATTCATGGTGGAAAATGAGGAAATATCTATGGAAATTGCATAGGAAGTGTAGTTTAAGCTTTTGGATGTTTAGTTTAGTGGTTTAGACTTGATTTTTGAAGTTATTGTTGGAATTTATTAAATTTCTAGAATGACACCAAGAATGAAGAGGAGCAAAGGCAAAGCCCCTTTTGATTCGAGTACATTTGTTAGTTCAAAAGCTCAATATCAGTATAGTGATGCATTACAATCACACAAACTTATTCAGGAGTGATGTTTCAGATTTTTACCATGTATTTTGAGTACATTTGGAAGAATTTGAAAATTCACTATTCATGGTGGAAAATGAGAAAATATCTATGGAAATTGCATAGGAAGTGTAGTTTAAGCTTTTGGAAGTTTAGTTTAGTGGTTTGGACTTGATTTTTGAAGTTGTTGTTGGAATTTATCAAATTTCTAGAATGACACCAAGAAAGAAGAGGAGCAAAGGTAAAGCCCCTTTCGATTCGAGTACATTTGTTAGTTCAAAAGCTCAATATCAGTATAGTGATGCGTTCCAATCACGCAAACTTATTCAGGAGTGATGTTTTAGAAATTTGTGTGGAGACGTGGAATATTTAATTGTTTGCCGATAGTGGGAATAATTCTGTTATTTTTCTGCTGTGGTTGTTATATCTGTAGTGAGGGAGTTCTACGCAAATCTCCCTGAAGCTGAAAATAATTGAGTTTGGTTCGAGGAAAGTTGTTACCTTTTTTGCTAGAGGTAATCAACTTGTTTTACCATTTACCACCGGATACGTTATGTTTTTATGCAGATTATATCCCTACTGAATTGGAGTTAGAACAGATTATCTCTCACTTGACTATTGGAGGAGGACTTTGGAAGATCACTAATGAGAGGAGAGTAAATTTCCCAACTTTATAGTTATGTGCACCTTCAAAGGTCTGACACTATTTCATTTCTGCTCATCTGCTTCCGACCAACTATCTCAATGAAATGACAAGAGAAAGAGCGACGTTGAACTAATTTATTCAAGAGGGAAGTTCGTCAACATTAGAGCTTTGATCTGTCATACTATCATCAATTCTGCTACAACTATTACAACTGTAGGTCTGGGATCTGCTTCCTTAATCTTTTCTTTGTGTGAGCAGGCTGAAGTTAAATATGATAGCTGGGAAGAAGTGTTATTACCTCTAAAGCCCATAACTAAGGTGAATGTGAAGACTTATTCTGAGCATTCAATTTTTGGCTGGAGAGGAGAATTTTCTCGGAGCTATGACATGGAGACGTCTAGTGCTTCTACCACTGCTGCTTTTACATTTAAACCATCTACCTCATGTGCTTCTACATCTCGAGGTGAGTCTAATGAGACCCAAGATCAATTATTGCAGAGGATGATTGATAATATAAATTCTACTGCTGATAGGGTATAAAATTTAGAGCGTTTTGTAGAGCATACTGATAGGTATAATAATTGAAAAAGTGATTATGAAGAGAAATTTCACTCATCTATGGAGAGCCTCATTAGGGGTAACCTAGGAGTGCAATTTCCTCCATATCCTAGATACTCTGATTATGAGCCTGCAAAACTTTGGGATAGCGGTGATTCAAAGGATGAAGAGTAGAGTTGAGAGATTGATTTTGGGATTATAATATGATATGAAGTATGTGGTCTGGGCTTGCTACATTTGCATCTGTGTATTGGTTTGAACTATGTGATGTGGTTTGTACTTTTATGTTTAAGTGAGAATTGTGATGTGATGTGTTTTCATGTTTTGGACTTGAGACATGCATTTATGTTTACTTCTTTAGATATTGTGATGTGTGAGACTTTTATTTTTAATTGTATTGTAATGTTCATGTTAGTTAGTAGTTTGTTTTAAAATTCTAGGGTAGTAACTGTTGTGAGTTTTGTGTTTTAGTTAGTTTAGAACTAAACTTAATTCTATATCTGTTGTAAAGTTGAAAATCTTGCTAACTTAGGTTTTAGATTTGAAACTTAGGAAACTGCTACCCTATAATTTTCTTTTAACATGTTAGCGTGTTTGTTTTTATGTTGAGAACGTGAAATCAAGTTACTTTGTTAGTTTAATTTTATGTTTATACCCATTGCTTAGAAGTCTATTGAATCTCTACATGTTAAATTGAAATGAAAATATAGAAAATTTGATCAAAAATTAATTTTAATTCTGTTTTTAGTTTTATACTTGTATCATTAGGGTTTAAAAATTCTTGTTAGTATGTTATTTTAAATATTTATTCCTGCTTATATATATCTGATGCTAAATTGTTTAATCTGTTAAAAATTTAAGTTTGGTGTGATTAAAAATATTTTGCTAAATTGTTTAATCTGTTAAAAATTTAAGTTTGGTGTGATTAAAAATATTTTCAAAACTGGAATTTTATTTATTCTCAAATGTGCTACAAGTAAATTTGATTTGAAAAAAAAAATTGATTATGTGTATGAAGTTATATTAGGGAAGTAAAAATTGATTTTAGAAATGAGTAAGAAAATTTAGTTAAAATTTTTAGTAATGAAGAAAAACTTTAAGTTAAAAAGTTTTTAGATGAGAAAATAATTAATATAAGTAACTATCTTTAGTAAGAAAAATTGTATTTTTGAAAAATTTAGGTAATTTACTTTTATTTTTAATACTTAAACTTCTTTTATTAAAATAATTTTCAAAACTATTATTATATTTATAAGTAAAAGACTTATATCAAGCTTTATGAAAGGAGAAGTGAAATTCAAAATCATTAAAGGCCTATCTAAATATAGTATTCCTTGCCTGAAAAAGAAAAGAAAAAGAAAGAAAAGAAAAAGAAAAGAAAAAAGAGAAAGAAAAGAAAAAGAAAAAGAAAAAAAAAAGAGAAAAAAAATTAGGAAGGAGAAGCTTGAGGATTAGTGCCTAATCAAAAATTGGTTCTACATTCATGTATTTAAAGTATAAGACTTGAGAAACTCTTAAGCTTATAGATATAATATAGTAAGTAAAATTATTTTTTAATGAAATTTTTAAGTGGAGATAATAAAAGAACTAAATTCTAAATTTTGGAAAATCTACAATACATTTCTGAATTAGATAGAACCTCATATTTTCATCTTTCTTAACTTTAAGTTGGTCTCATTGACTGAATATTTTTTCTAAATTAGACTGCTAAATTTCTAAATCAAAATTTTTGTAACTCCTAAAGAAACTCATATACATATCATACATATTTAGTTTTTAAAGATTGAAGTGTCACTTGAGGACAAGTAACATTTTAAGTTTGGGGGATTTTGATACATCTGAAATATATAGTGTTTTTAGACACATTTTTATACTTATTTTTGAGATATTGCGCTTTAATGGAAGGTATTTTTGTGTTTTTCTTGCAGATATAGATAAAAAGGATGAAAAATGCTTAAATGAGTGAACAAGAATCAAATTTGGAGCAAAAAATGTAAAAAATGTGCAAACGAGTTTTGGCGCCTAAGCGCCAGATCCAGCGCTTAAGCATTCATTAAACAGAGAAGGCCGCGCTTAAGCGCCAGTGGCAATTATTGGACGAGTAAATTCGGTTTTTGCAAATTTTGAAAAGGTTTTTGAGGCATGCATTGGCTTAAAAGGTTGTTATAACCACCATATAACCACCTTGGACAAAAATTATCACGAAAGGATGCATCTCTTGGGGAAATACATCGAATCTAGACATATTTTGAAGAGAAACCAAGGCAGCTTTTGGAAAATTATAAAAGAAAGAAGATTGGAACTTTGAAAGAGGTTCTTGAAAGTATTGGAAAGTTTTAAAAGTTCTCATTTGGGGAGTTAGTTCGGAGAGATTTTTCAGGCACCACTTTTACATTTATTTTATCCTTTTTGTTATTTTATTTTGAACAATTGTGAAGAGAAGAGAATCAAAGGAACTTCAACAGTTTGGTGGAGGACTTGAGATAAGTTTTTATCTTTTTGTTTTGAGACTACTTTTGGTTTTAAATGTATTGTTGGTTTGACAATGATTTCTACTTTTAAACTAAAGTATGGTTTTGTTTTCTCCATACTTTCTTGTTAGTTTGACAATGATTTCTTCTTTTAAACTAAAGTGTGGTTTTGTTTTCTCCATGGGTTCTGAGTAGTTTTCTTTATATTTCTTATTAAAATGATAAGTAATCAAGTTTTGAATGGAAGTTGTGAAAAGTATTGATCTTCAATGATGGAAGAAGTTGTCATGATTTAAATCCATGCAGTTCATTTACTTCTTGATTTGACCAATCCAGATGTTAAAATTTGTTGTGAGAACATGTAATAACTGGGTTGGTATTGTCTCAGTCAACAATTAGAAAGAATCACATGAGGTTGTATGAATGAGAATGTAGTTCATATGATTGAGTGCAAATAAATAAGGAAATATTCATTGAGGGCTGTAGAGTTAGAGGACTTTAAAGTTACAGGTTAAAGCCCCCAACTTGGTTTACTATTTTAGGTTCTGATATGAGAATGTTAGGCCACAGATGGAGGGAATCAAGGGAACTCTAGAGTGAGAGCTAGTATCTTACCTGCCTAGCCGGTATTCAGAACTATTCAAACTTTAAATTAGTCAATGTTCTTTATAGCATCTCTATTAAGGGTAAAGAATATTATTGCTCATATTTGACACAACACAATTTGCATGCTTCCACAAGAGAACTTCTATACTTATTACTGATTCATAATAAGAAGAAAGATATTTTCATATTTATTATTTTTCTTCTACAAAAACTCTAGTTATCTTTTTAAATTGTTATTATTCTATCAAAATATTGAAAAAACCAAAAATATTTAATTTTTTATTACTGCAAAAATCATATTTAGTTTAGATAATTATCTTTTTATTAAAAATAGAAAGTTTGTTGTTCAATAATGTATATTGCGTATTCTCTCTAAGGGTTCGATATTCAGGTCTTAATCAAAAAGTCTTATATTACTTGGTAATGATACGTATACTTGCATAGTATCCCAATATATATAAATTAAAAGTTAAATTCTTATTTTTCTTCAAGATCAAGTTTAGGTTTTGTTGCAAAGTAAGGAAACATAAGTGAAATATAATCTTAATTATTGTTGTACTATGTATATTTGTAATATCCAAGGATCAGATTCCTAAAACACCGCTCCTGAATAAGTGTTCATGATTGCAACGCACACTATACTAATCCTGAGCCTTCAAACTAACAATTTTACCCAAATTCAAAGGGCTCTTTCCTTTGCTCCTCTTCATTCTTGGTGTCATTCTACACATTTTATAAATTCCAAAAATAATTTCAAAAATCATGTCTAAATTACTAAACTAAACTTCCAAAGTATAAACTACACTTCCCATGCAATTTCTATATATCTTTTTCTCTTTTTTCACCATGAAAAGTGAATTTTTAAATTTCTCTAAATGTGCTCAAAATGCATAGTGAAAATCCAAAATTTTTGCATAGAAGTAAAGCTCTTACCTCAAAGAACTTGGATCTAGCAAATTTCACTTGATTCCATCAAGAAATATTTACTTTAGATGTACCCTAGCCCTAAAAAATTGTGAACTCGACCGATTGAAGGTGACCGTGGCGTTAAAATGGTGATTTTTGGGCAGAAATTTTACTTTTAACCGTTCACGAACCGACGCTTAACTACGGGTAAATGGCGCTTAGGCGCCTGCCTTTCGGGTTGGCTCGCGCTTAAGCACGAGTTATGGTGCTTAGGCGCCAATGCATGATTTTCAAAATTTTCAAATTAAAGTAAAATGCATCCATCCACTCTGCTTTATGAACATTGCCTTGTCCACATCCTCTATATAACTTGTTTGACTAAATTGCATCTTCAATTTCCATCCAATATGCTCTAGATGTGCATGCAATTCAAGTACCTTGGTCTCCAATAAAGTCATAGTATTCTCAATTTTGTTGATCTTCTCGGATACTCCTTCAATACTAACAACTAAGAAACCTTTATAAATCTTTTGTGCACTTTAAATAGTGACCCTCTTCCTCATGGTTTCGTCCTTCTTCTTCAAATCCATCTCCCATGAAGAAATTTCTCTAAATCTCACTTTCTCTTAGACTTTTAAGGCTAGAAATGATCTAGGGTGAAATTCCTTCACAAAACCCTTCTATTTATATGCTTAAATCCTTGCAATAACTCCTAGACACGTTTAGAAACTGCCGTGGCACATTTTTACAAACTAATTGGCGGTCAAACCATCTAGAATATTAATTTTGCACATGTGTTTAAAATGTCGCGCTTAAGCATCGGATCTGGCGCTTAAGCGCCAGTGCATATTTTTGCATTAGTCAATTTAACATCCAAATTCTCATTCTAACATGTCTTGATCACTAAATAAATTCTTAAAATCTTTACTAGCACATAATAGTTTCAAAAATACTACCACAATTTTCTTAATCACACATAAAATAACAATCAAAATAAAAACACTCTGATAACTATGGCTGCCTCCCACAAAGTGCTTAATTTTACGTCATCAGCTCGACGTAACTAGTGTTTATTCTGGTTGACCCAACATCAATTCATCATTAAGTTTATGCTGATCCCCTATAAAATAAGGTATCAGTCTATGCCCATTAACTTTAAATATTTTCTCAGACTTAGGATCTTTAATATCCACAGCTCCATAAGGATAAACTTTTATCACCAAAAATGGGCCTATCCACCTGGACTTAAGTTTGCCTGGAAATAATCTTAACTTTGCATTATATAACAAAACTTGTTGCCCTGGCTGAAAATTTTTAGTAAGAATCCGTTGATCATGTCACATCTTCATTTTTTCTTTATAAATCTTGGCACTCTCATAAGATTCATTCCTCATCTCTTCCAGCTCATTTAATTGCAATAATCTTTTCTCACCAGCATCTTTTAAATTATAATTGAACTCCTTAATCACCCAATATGCTTTATGCTCAAGGTCAACTGGTAAGTGACAAGCTTTCCCAAATAGCTTATATGGGGACATTCCTATAGAAGTTCTGTATGCAGTCCTAAAAGCCCACAAAGCATAGTCAAGTTTGACTGTCCAATCTATTTTTTTTATTCATAAATTTTTCCATAATTCTTTTAATTTTTGGATTAGATAATTTAGCCAAACCACTTGTTTGAGGATGATAAGCAGTAGCAATCCCATGATTTATATGATATTTCTTTAAAAACTCCTCCATTGTGGCATTTCTGAAATGACTTCCCCCATCAACAATGATAACTCTCAGCATCCCAAATCTACAAAATATGTTCATTTTCAAAAAAAATTTAACACTTTGAGCATCACATCGAGGTAAAGCAACAACTTCTATCCATTTGAACACATAGTCCACTGCTAAAAAATATATAAATTTCTGAAAGATGGTATAAATGGTCCCATGAAATCTAATCCCCAAACACCAAATATTTCAACTTCTAGCATATAATTGAGGAGCATCTCATTTCTTCTAGAAATATTGCCTAATCGTTGACATCTATCACAAGTTTTAAAATAGGCATTAACATCTCTAAAAATTGTAGGCCAATAGAATCCAGATTGTAAGATTTTTTATGATGTTTTATCAACACCAAAATGTTGCTCAAAATCAGAATTATGACATTTTTGGATAATTTCATAAGTTTCTTCTAATGGTACACATCTTCAAATAATTAGATCATTTCCTTGTTTATATAAAAATGGGTCATCTCAAAAATAAGTCTTAGCTTCAGAAATAAATTTTCTATTTAGTTGTTATGTCATTCCATAGGATATAATATCACTAACAATAAAGTTCACAATGTCGGCATATCACGGAACACGCCACTTATTAATAGTGAACAATTTTTCATTTGGAAAATGTTTGTTAATTTCATTTGCAAAACAGAGTGGGTTTTCTAACTCAAGCCTGGACAAATGATCAGCAATTTGATTTTTAGTCCCCTTTCGATCTACTATTTCAAAATCAAATTCTTGCAAAAGAAGATTTCATCTTATAAGTTTAGGTTTGACATCCTTCTTTTTCATTAAGTACTTAATAACAGAATGATCTGTATGCACTACACAATGAGTTTCAATTAAATATGATCTAAATTTATCAAAAATATATACTATTGTTAATAAATCTTTTTCATTTGTTGTATAATTGATTTGAGTTTCATTAAGAGTTTTACTAGCATAGTAAATTACTTTGAAAATTTTATCATATCTTTATCCTAAAATAGCTCCTATAACATAATCACTAGCATCACACATCAATTCAAAAGGTTTTCCTCGGTTTGGTGAAACTATAATTTGTGCAGTGATGAATTTTTTTTAATAAATTAAAAGCGTTTAGGCATTCTTCATCAAAATTAAAAATTACATCTTTCTTCAGTAAATGGCATAAAGGCTTAGCAATCTTTGAAAAGTCTTTAATATATCGCTTATAGAATCTAGCATGTCCTAAAAAACTCTTAATTTCGCTTACATTTATTGGATAAGGTAAATTAGGGATCACTTGAATTTTGGCATGATCTACTTTCATACAATTTTCTGATATTTGATAACCTAATACAATTCCTCCTGTAACCATAAATTGACATTTTCCCAATTAAGGACTAAATTTTTTTCGTGACAGTGCTGAAGAAATTTAGATAAATGTTATAAACATAAGTCAAAGGAAGTTCCAAATACTTGAATTTTGCAGGGTATTTCATTGATTTTGAAATGTTAAAAGTAACAATTTGATCATTGACACACATTGTTATTCCCTTTTATACACATCCATCATTGATCTTCCTGTGGCTACGAAAGGTCTCCCCAAAAGGATAGGTATCTCTTTATCTTCCTCCATATCTAGCACAATGAAATCAACAGAAAAGATAAATTGATCCACTTTCACTTAGACATCTTGTATAACTCCTTTAGGGTATGTTATCGAACGATCTGCTAACTGTAGAGTTACTGTATTAGGGGTTATTTCTCCTAATCCCAATCTTTTGAATATTGATAATGGCATAAGGTAAATGCTTGCACCTAAATCAAATAATGCTTTCCCATAAAATCTATCTCTTGTTGCACATAGAATTGTAAAGCTACGAGGATCTTTAAGCTTTTCAGGAAGCTTTTTCTAAATTATTGCACTGCACTCCTCACTAAGTGCAATAGTCTCATTATCTTCAAACTTCCTTTTCCTGTTGAGAATATCCTTCATAAACTTTACATAGCTTGACATTTATTCTAAGGCTTCAGCAAATGGAATATTGATTGTAAGCTTCTTAAATATTTCCAAAAACATTTGTTTTAAGGCTTCAGCAAATAAAATATTAATTGTAAGCTTCTTAAATATTTTCAGAAATTTTTAAAATTACTTATCCAACTTCTGCTGACAAAGTCTCTGACGAAATGGAGGTGGTGGCTTTTCCAAATCAATTTTCAGCAGAGAAATAGGTCTCTCAGAATCTGTTGGAGCGTCCTCTTTTGATTCTTCAATTTATTCTCTCTCTACCTTCCAACTCTCTTTCACTTCTAAGTTGAACGACTTTTACTTGCTCTTTATTCTGGTCTTATTTATGAAATTTAAAGTTTCTAATGATGCTTGAGAATCTACCATTTGGCCTAATGAATTCTCTTCAATCATGAAAATTGGTTGAGAAAATTAATTCCAAATTGGTCTAGCTTCCTTGAAATTGAAGCAACTTGATTTGCTAACATTGTAAATACATCATTTTCATGAATATTGGCTAACTTCTTAGGATTCACCCTCTCAGAAGGCCATTAAAAATTATTGGTAGCCATTTTTTCAAATAAAGCATAGGCGTCGCAAAATGGTTTTGACATCAAAGAACCACCAACAGCGACATTAATAATTAATTTAAGAGATCCAACTAATCAATTATAAAAAATTTCAATTATTAACCAATCTGGTATAGCTTGGTGTGGACACTTTCTTAAGAGTTCTTTAAATCTTTCTCATGATTCAAAAATAGATTCCCCTTCAAACTGATTAAAAGATGTAATATCTTTTCTAAGCTTTGCAATTTTTTATGGTGAAAAATAATTAGTAAGGAAT
This sequence comes from Phalaenopsis hybrid cultivar, assembly GCA_002079205.1. Taxonomy (NCBI): domain Eukaryota; kingdom Viridiplantae; phylum Streptophyta; class Magnoliopsida; order Asparagales; family Orchidaceae; genus Phalaenopsis; species Phalaenopsis hybrid cultivar. Next base: position 338,080 of record JXCR01133523.1, read on the forward strand.
TTTTGTGCTAAATCACCCCAAGTTCTGATAGATTCTGGTGCTAACGAATTTAACCACATAGCTTTATCCCTCAGTGAGAAAAGAAATAACATAAGTCTTATGACATCATCTAATACACCATAATATTTAAATGTAGCGCACAATTCTAGAAAATTGGAAAGATGTAAATTTTGATCTTTAGTTGGTGATCCCCAAACTGATTATTTGATATCATTTGGATAATAACAGGTTTAAGCTCAAATGAATTAGCCTCTAGGTAGGTTTTTGAATACTACAATAAAGTTCATCTACAGTAGGATTGGCATAATCTCTTAAAGGTCTAAACTCTCTATGAATTTCAGGGTTGCCATAATCTCTTAAATGTCTAAACTCTTGATGAATTTCAGCATTTTGATCATTTTGGTTTTCCATTTTTGTAATTTCTTTGGATTTTTCAAGATTTTTTAATTTTTTTTGTTTTTCTAATTTTTCTAACAGTTCTCTCGAATTCAGAATCGTAGGGCACTAGTCCTTTAGAATCTGAACTACGCATACTCTAACATAAAATAAAACTAAACACACACAAAATAAAATACAATAACTTAAAGTTTAAATAAGACTTTTAAAAATAGAAGTTTGCTTTTAAATTAATAGATTCATTACAATTTTCACTGCACTTCCCCGGTAACGAAGCCAAAAAACTTAATCCCGAAACTGCTATATGCAACAATATAACAATAATTTTGATTAAATTTTTCACTTATATTATTTTATTTCTCAACAACACCAAAAACTTGATCATGAAGAAAAATAAGAATTTAACTTTTAATTCATATATATTGGGATACTACACAAGTATATGTATCATTATCAAGTAATATAAGACTTTTTGATTAAGACCTGAATATCGAACCCATAATGAAGATATGCAATATGCACTTTTTGGAAAACTTTCTATTTTTAAAAAGATAATTATTTAAACTTAAGGAGTTTTCACAGTAACGAAAGTTTAAATAATTTTGCTAATTATAATATTTTGACAAAAACGAAACAAACTTAAAAAGATAATTTAAGTTTTTGTAGAAGAAAAGCACTAAATATGAAAATATCATTCTCCTTCTCATGAATCAGTAATAAGTATAGGAATTATGTTGTGTAAGTATGCATATTGTGTTGTGCTAAATAGGACCAATAATATTCTTTACCCTTACTAGAGATGCTATAAAGAACATTGGATAATTTAAAGTTTGAATAGTTCTGAACATCGGCTAGGCAGGAAAGATACCAGCTCTCACTTTGGAGTTCCCTCGATTCCCTCCACCTGGGAGCTAACATCTCGTATTAGAACCTAGAACAATAAATTAAGTTGGGGTCTTTAACCTCTCACCTTAAAGTCCTCTAACTCTACACGCTTCGATGAGTATTTTTCTATTTATTTGCACTCAATCATATGAACTACATTGTCATTCATACAACCTCTTGTGATTCTTTCCAATTATTGACTAAGACAATACTTGCTCGGTTCCTACACGTTCTCACAATAAATTTTAACATCTGGATTGACCAAATCAAGAAGCAAATGAAGTACATGGATTTAAATCATTAAAACTTCTTCCAACAATAAAGTTCAATACTCTCCACAACTTCCATCCAATACTTAATTACTTATCATTTTAAGAAGAAAGATTAAGAAAACTACTTTGAATCCATGGAGAAAATAAAACCACACTTTAGTTTAAAAGTAGAAATCATTGTCAAACCAACAACAAATCTCAATTAAAACAAAAATTAGTCTAAAACAAAAGATAAAAACTTATCTCAAGTCCTCCACCAAACTCTTGAAGTTCCTTTGAATCTCTTCTCTTTTACAACACTCTCAATATAATACCAAAATAAAAAGGATAAATATGTGGTGCCTAAAAATCTCTCCATCTAATTCCCCAATTTTAGAACTTTCAAGACTTTCCCAGTACTTTCAGAACCCCTTTCAAAGTCCCAATCTTCCTTCTTTTATAATTCTCCAAAATGTGCCTTGGTATCTCTTCAAAATGTGTGTTGATTTGATGTATTTCCCCAAGATATGCATCCTTTCGCAAAAATTTTTGTCCATGGTGGTTGTAAACACCTATTAAGCCGATAGGTGCCTCAAAAACCTCTTCAAAATTCACAAAAATTGAATTTACTCATCCAATAACTGCCACCGACGCTTAAGCGCGGGGCCTCTAGCGCTTAGGCGCGGTCTTCTCTGTTTAACCGGCGCTGTCGGCACTATTTTTGGTGTGGGGTTTGCCCGTAAGAAGCTGTCGGTCATCGGAATTGAAATCCCGNAGGAGTATCTCCAACTTAGCCTTGATTGAGTTTCCTTTGATTACTTTTAGATCCGTTGAAGATTTCTGAAGAGTGTCACTTCTCTTATTAAGTAGCGACGTAGTTATGTAGAAGTCAATTGGATCAACCAAAATTATATTTATGGAACCTTTTTCAGGTTCTTTCAAATCTTCTTTCAGGATCGTGATATTTCCTTCTTTAAAATTTCTCTCAAGCCAGTCCTTGAAAACAAAACATTCTTCNCTTCAAAAATATCAGACTAAGAAGTGTGAAGGGGGATTGGTTCAAATTTGGAACATTTTGTTTTGGAGTCCAAAGGNAGATCCGAAGGAGAACTTCGGTGACTTCCCAAGCTATCCTATTATTTGGCTCGATTTAGGAGAAATCATTTAGATGTTTCATCCTGCAATTTTTTATTTTATTAGGATTTACATATAGGAGATCCGAAGGAGAACTTCGATGACTTCCCAAGCTATCCTATTATTTGGCTTCAATTTAGGAGAAGAAGGAGAACTTCGGTGACTTCCCAAGCTATCCTATTATTTGGCTTCAATTTAGGAGAAATCCGAAGGAGGACTTCGGGTGACTTCCTAAGCTATCCTATTATTTGGCTTCAATTTAGGAGAAATCAGAAAGAGAACTTCGGTGACTTCCTAAGCTATCCTATTATTTGGCTTCAATTTAGGAAAAATCATTTAGGAGAACTTCGGTGACTTCCTAAGCTATCCTATTATTTGGCTTCAATTTAGGAGAAATTATTTAAAAACTTCGGTGACTTCCTAAGCTATCTTATTATTTGGCTTCAATTTAGGAGAAATCGACTTCGATGACTTCCTAAGCTATCCTATTATTTGGCTTCAATTTAGGAGAAATCATTTAGATCTTCATCCTGTAATTTTTTATTTATTAGGATTTACATTTGTGTGAAGCAATCAGAACAAATAACCTTGAAGATGTGAGGATTTA